>QRFJ01002450.1:0-30288 GCA_006176705.1 Cocos nucifera | reverse complement strand
AAAAAGCAATAATTTAAAGTGTAGAAATTAAAGTGCAAAAAATAAAATTTTTATTAATTAAAATTTCAAAATTTAAATACATAGAATTTAAAAAGAATAAAATAGCTTGATCTCTGATCTTGGATCGGCATTGGCAGAAAGATGGTGTAGAAGTTCGGCTCTTCTTCTCGACATCCATTGCTTTGAAGCAACCTTTAATTCATAGCCTGGCTTCGCCCTGTACCAAAGCTTCACCTTGATCGGAGATATTGATTTTTGGAGGCCTGGGATCTTTTTTATAGAGCTAGGAGGGCTGGAAAGTTTGCTTCTAGGCAATGTGGGACTAATGACCTTTGTAATCATCAAAATCTGAATAAAATTTAAATTAAAATAGCTTTGATATATCTCTAATAAATCTGATAAAATTCAGTCATTCAATAGAAATCCAACGGTCCAAAAATCATCAAAATTGGATGTAGATCAGCTCAGATCGGGTCGGATTAAATTCTAGCCGTTGGATCATGCTTGATGGAGGAAATTTGGCCGCAAATCATGTGCCTGAGAGTTTGATCGCCGTCGGAAGCTTTCTGGACCATCGGATCATCACCTGGATCGAGCGCTGCCATCCGATGGTGATCCGTGTGATATCTGTAGCTGAATAAAATCTGAAAGCAACCACAGCCGTCCGATCCTGACCACAAACAACCACATCCATCCGATCGCGCAATCACTGTTCCCATGGACCGCGTAGATCGGCCGCACCACACACCGCAACCAATCAGTGCCTCTGTTGTTGAGAGAAAAAGACTAAATTATACTTGTGAGCCGCGATAAGTTTCTATAGACCCTTTAGGGGTCTAGGTCCACCACGTGGCAAGCTCTGATTCGCCAGATTTTGCTGAGCTGGCATCCACGCCTGGATCGTGGACCGGCTGATGGCTTCAATGGCTAAGTCAGCTTTGATGGCTTGGCTTGGCTTGGTGGCTCAGCTTGGCTTGGTGGTTCGGCTTGCGGAGCCGGCTGAGCCGTTTTCTTTTTTATTTAATTTTTATTTATTTTATATTTTTAAAAATTCATATCTTTTCCATTTTAGCTTTGTTTTATTTGAAATTTATTTTATTGTGATCAAAAAAATGATCTCTTTCTATTGATAATAAAATTTTATTTTTTAATTTTTATTATTTTTTATTATTTTTTAATTAATTTTTTAATTAATAAAAATATGAAATTTTCAAAAATTATATATAAATTGATTGATAATTCTTAAAAATTAATATAAATTAATTAATAAATTAATATTTTTATTGGTGAATTTATGATGCTTATCATTGCAATCAATCAAATTATGGTTATTAAATAAGTTTTCCATGAAAGACTTAGGAGAAGCATCCTATATACTTGGTATAAAGATTTATAGAGATAGATCTTAGAGGATGCTAGGCTTGTCCCAATCTAAGTACATTGACTTAATACTAAAAAGATTCAGTATGGATGGGAGTAAAAGAGATTACTTACCCATGATCAAGATATATATCTCTCTAACAAGATGTTTTCTAAGACATATGAAGAGAGAATTAGAATAAGTTCTATTCCTTATGCTTCGACTGTAGGATCAAAAATGTATGCCATGTTATGTACTAGACCTGATGTTGCTTATGCCTTAGGCATAGCTAGTAGATTTCAGGCTGATTCAGAAGAGGATCATTGGAAAGTTGTAAAAAATATTCTTAATTACTTAAGAAAACTAAGAATATTTTTTTGATATATGGTGGATCTGATCTTAAACTAGAGAGATATTTAGATTTTAATTTTCAATCAGACCCAGATGATAGCAAATCCATTTTATGGTATGTCTTTACTCTGAATGGTGGAGCAGTGAGTTGGATGATTACGAAGTAACCAACTATAGCTGACTCAATCACAGAGGCAGAGTACATTACTGCAAATGAAGCTGCTAAGAAAGCTATCTGTATGAAGAAGTTTATTACTGAATTGGATGTTGCTCCTGAGATTGAGAACCCAATACCACTTTACTGTGATAATACTGGCGCTGTTGCTCAAGCTAAGGAACCAAGGTCTCACCATAAATTCAAGCACATTCTAAGATGCTTCCACGTAAAATAATCAAGAGATAGGATGTTGTCATCGAACAAGTAGATATAAAGAACAACATAATAGACCCTTTTACTAAGGCTTTACCACAGTAGTTCGATCACCACCTCGATTGTATGGGATTAAAATATAAGGATGATTGGCTTTAGTGCAAGTGGGAGATTGAAAGAAATATACCCTAAAAGTCAATCAAAATATGTATTTTGATAGGATATTCCTTATCATCCAAACTCATGTAATGATATTTTTCAAATAAATAAAGACATTTATTTTATCGTATGTTGCATCTTATTTATTTATTTAAGATTATGATGAATCCCATAATTAGAGCTATGATTTTAGGGATATGATGAGATTATACTAGTGAGATCTTAAACCTTTGAAACCCTAATTTTAAATATTCTTGGTCGATGGAAGATTGATTAGAGGATCAATATTTTCGGTAAGACTGGCACATCCTCTGTATGCTCGATGGAGAGGATGATTGATCTCACAATCACTTATCTATGACACTAATACAAGAATGTGGATGCTCATTAGAGGATGAGTTCACTAAATTGATCTAACTTGAGAACATCTAATGGAGTCTTATCTACATGTCAATAGATGGTTCTCATAGTGGAAGTTGTGCATATAATCCTTTGACCTAAGACTATCATAGAATCTTGTATGCATGAAATCATATTTTGGTTCATACTCATTTATGACTTAGTCATATATGGGATATTCTGGATATGGTGGATTGCATATGGAGGTTGTGAGTAGGTCAACATGGGATCGATCACTCCTAGTAAGAGGAGATCGCATCCTACCTGCTTCAATCGAATGATGATTCAGAAAGACTTTGATCAAAGCATGATGAAAAATTATAAATAGTTTCTAATATTTCATTAATCGAATCATCATCATATGATTGGAAGAAATATGAATATGAAAAAGGATTTGACATATTTCTATATGCATAGTCATATTCAGGATGTAGGATGATCAAAGGATCCTATTGCATGATAACTTTTCAGTAAAAAATATTTTTGATATTTTTATCAAAATTTTATATCTTTCAGATAGATATGATACATTGCTAGACATCAATCTTGTCTTATGAGTTTGATCAAATTAAAGAATTTAATTTGATCATTAATTAGAAAGTGTTCTAATTGATTGAATTGGGCTAGCACAATTTGACCTAAATTGGTTTGGTTGAGTTCTAACCAAATTACGTCAAATTGCATCTAGACCCACTACTAGCTAGATGTGAAATCCAATGGATTACACACAAAGCAAATTGATCAAGGGTCTAATTAGATTAGATCATGTTTGCAAGTTGAACATGCTAGCACATGTTGCAAACCCTAGCACCTAGATTCGAATCAGATTCAAATTAGGTTCTAATTTAGGCTAAGTAAATCCAATTTTGATCAAATAAATTTTGGCTAATTAATTGGGTTGACCCATGGATTGTTGACCAAGGGATTGGGTGTCATAAATCAGCAACCCATGCACCAGAGACTCTCCTTCTTTGGCACGTGGTATTTGGTCCATGTGCTAGGGACATGTGGTGCATGGATGTGTTTTGATGCCATCTGCCTTTCTTTATTTCATGTAAATTTTGTTATATGATTTCAGATCTAAAGAGAGGGCACAGAAGAGTCCTTCTTTTAAAAAATCACTTCATTAGTTATTTGGTATTTGGATAACTAAGGAGTCCTTGCCATCCCCTCCCTTGTAAGCGCTCCTTGGACCAAGTTAAATTGTTTTGAACCTTTGACTTTTCCACATTTTATATCCATGCCTCCTTGGTATTTGGCACATTAATTCTTGGCCATTCGATAGCCATGTTATCTAAATAAATGGCAGAAATTATTGGTGCCAATGAGAAGGGTTGCGACTCATTGAAAGAAACTACGTTGAATTAGTCCTAAGAGTCCTTCTGTTGCAGGGATCGTTTAGGGATAATTCAACTCAATTCCACATGTCCTAATTTTTGCAAAAGGGCATGAGATACTGAATGGGTGTGAGAAATGCCTTTTGAGAAGGCATGAAAACTTAGAGAAGGTGCCCTTACAAACATTATAAATAGGGGCGCACTTTGGGAGTCTAGATCATCCAAAACTCTTCCTTCTTTCTTACAAACTTATTCTAATTGTCCAATTTTTATCTTCCTTCCCTTATTAAGAAAAAAGTACTATTAAAGGACAAGAGGTCTGCTTTAGGATAAGGGCTCAGGAAGAAAGTAAAGGAAGACAAGGAGAATAGAAAGAAAGAAAAGGATAGGCTAGGAGGGTGACAGCAAAGGCTAAGGAAGGTTCTGCCCAAATAAATTAAAGTTCTTATTATAAAAATTTTAATTAATATAATTAGAGGTGCTAGTGGCTTGATCAAGTTCTTATGTGGATCAATGTTGAAGGGTGAATATGTGGGCACCTGGTGGAACCTCTAATGGACTACTATCGATGATTAGGGTCAAATTAGGGTTTAGCGATCAGAGGTATATTCTGATATCCTATGTTATATTATAAATTCATTTTATATGATTTAAATTCTAATAAGGTGATCCTAGAATTTGGATTTGATTTTATAATTTCATAATACTTGCTTTGGATTTCGTGCTTCCGCATTGTACACCAAACCCTACATGGTGCCCTGCCCCCACTTTGACCCTATCTTCATGCACAAGAAGGGAAGGGGCGCATGCCCCTTAGATTTACTCTAGGGGCACGCACCCCAAATATGTTTCTTAAAGAGAGAGGGTGCATGCCCCTTCCTAGCATGCACCTCTTGTGGATATGGATGAGGAAAGTTGGAGTTTGTTTCAATTTAAGCTCCATTTGAACTAGTCAAAGGGTTTAAATTAATTCAAACTTTATGGAGGCTTTTATCCTTGCACCAACCACCTTATCTGGATAAGGTGGCATGTGCCAGAGTGCTTTTTATGTGACAAAATGCATGAAGAAATGAGAGGGGTGCCACTTTTAAGATGAGAGTCCTTCTACTTCTTAAACTTTAATTTGATAAAAATTTAGAAGCCCTAGGACTCTTGGTCTCCAGTTTGTCTATAAATAGGAGACTAGGCCAAAGGATTTGGCCGTTTCATTTGCCAATGGCGAAGCCCTGTTTCTCCCTCTCCACATCTCTTCTCTTTTCAAGATCCTCTTTCTTCCTCCCTCTCTCCCACACCCAAGAGTTGCACTAATTGCAACTTCAAGCATCGAATTGTTGTCCGCACAAGAAGAAGATGAAGGAGATCCCAATCGTGCATCAATCAAAGTGCTATCAGCAATCTAATCAAAGGTAGAAGAAGGAGATCTAGATCTGATTTTAAAAATTAGATCCAGCAAGGAGAAAACCTTCAAATTTGACCTAAGTGGATACCTATAGAGGTCGGATGCATGCACGACTGAAGGCGAATCTCGAAATTGAATTTAGATCATTATAGCGAATAGAATGTCTGCCCATAATACCAAGTATTTCTAACACCCATTGCATGTTATTTCTAGATTTGTATTGTAATACCCCAAACAAGTGCATGAATCTCAAATCATGAATCAAAAAAAAGGAAACAAAAAGAAAAAAGAAAACGAAAAGGAAAAAAAGAAAAGAAAAAAAAAGAAGAGATTTTCTCTCTCTTCCCTCTCTTCTTTGAGTTTGAATTCCACTTTCTCTCTAGAAGTTTGCTTTTTCTTTCTCTACTTTCTTTCTCTAGAAAAGTCTCACTTTCTCTCTCTAGATAGTGTCTCTCTCTTCTAGAATTTTTTGGATTGTTAGAAAGACCCTCAAACAATTTTGATAGATGATGATAGAGGGAATTTGACCTTTGGCTAGTGAATAACTCATCTTACGAGGATTTAGGATTTTTTCTTGAAAAATAATCATGATTATAGTTTGATAAAAGTATGATTTTTGGATATTAGGCTAGTTGAATTTGATAATCATTGTTCATATGGGATGGCTCCATGTTAGATAAAGCGGACTGCTCGAGGTGCTATTAGAGAAACATCAGACCAACAAGAGGATGGTACTCCTTAACAAGTTGGTAACACCCCTCAACAGAAAGGCGTTGTTGCTCCTATAAGGAACACCTAAATAGAGTAGTAAGAATTAGACATGGCTCAATTAATGCAAATCCTAATTGGAGTGATAGAGAGAAAGCAGCAGTTACTTGAACAGCAGCAAGCATAGTGAGAAACACAATGACATCAACCTCAACCCCAACAGCATGGACATGGAGAGTAGCCTATGCAATGAAATAATATCATAGAATTTAAAAAATTAGCTCCACTACCTTTCAAGGGGATTGTTGAACCCTTGGAAGTTGATAGTTGGATAATAGAGATGGAGAAAGCATTTGCTGTCCAATGGTGCCGTGATAAAGAAAAGATTTGATTTGCAGCTTATTTACTACAAGGTAAAGCATATAACTAGTGGCACCGACTAGAACATAAATATGAAAAAGATGGAAAATGAATTACTTGGAAAAGATTTTGGATTATATTCTATGACCCCCAGATTGTAATCTCGGATTGGGGGCATGATAATTACAATGGTATCAGAGCAATTAAGTGGATGAATTATGACATGTAGAATCAAACTTGAGTGTAGATAGTTAGATATTAGGGACACTAGGACAACAACTTATATTGACTGTGATAACTTAAAAACTTAGATTTGAAATAAATGTATTAGAGGATTTGAATCAGAGTACATAGTGGAAGCATAGTGGTCTAAATTATTTTCAAGTTGATCTAGTAATTTGATCAAAAAAATGTTGTGATGAAAGGTTCAAATTTGAAATTAGAAGATGATTATGATCAGAGGTAAAAAGTATTCTATGTTTTTAAGGACTTAAGAAAGAAAAAAAATTTAAAGATAAAATTTTTTTTTAGGAAGGGAGAATGTAATACCCCAAACAAGTACACAAATCTTGAAGCATGAATCATAAAAAGAAAAAGAAAAGAAAATGGAAAAAGAAAAAAAGGGAAAAGAAAAAAAAAAGAAGAGAGAGATTTTCTCTCTCTTCCCTCTCTCCCTTCTTTGAGTTCGAATCCCACTTTCTCTCTCCAAAAGTTTGACTTTTCTCTCTTTGCTTTTTCTCTATTTTTTTCTAGAAAAGTCTCACTTTCTCTCTCTAAATAGTGTGTCTCTCTTCTAGGATTTTTTAGATTCTTAGAAAGACCCTCAAATAGTCTTGATAGATCATGACCGAGGAAATTTAACCTTTAATCAGTGAATAACTCGTCTTATGAGGATTTAGGGTTTTTATCTTGAAAAATAATCATGATTATAGTTTGATGAAAGTATGACTTTTGGATATTAGGTTAGTTGAATTTGATAATCATTGTTCATATGAGATGGCCCCACGTTAGATAAATAAGGCTGCTCGAGGTGCTATTAGAGAAACATCGAACCAATAGGAGGATGGTACTCCTCGACAAGTTAGTAACACTCTTTAACAGGAAGAGGTTGTTGATCCTATAATGAACACTCAAATAGAGCAGCAAGAATCAGACATGGCTCAATTAATGCAAACACTAATTGGAGTGATGGAGAGGTAGTAGAGTTACTTGAACAACAGCAAGCATAACGAGATATACAATAACATCAACCTCAATCCCAACAGCATGGAGATGAAGAGCAACCTATGCAATGAAACAACATCATAGAATTTAAAAAGATAGCTCCACCATCTTTCATTGGGACTACTGAATCTTTAGAAGTCGATAGTTGGATAATAGAGATAAAGTAAGCATTTGCTATTCAGTAGTGTTGCAATGAAGAAAAGATTTGATTTGCAGCTTATTTACTATAAGTTGAAGAATTTAACTAATGGTAGCGACTAGAACGTAAATATGAAAAAGATGGAGAATGGCTTACTTGGGAAAGATTCTGGATTACATTCTATGACCAATATTTTCCTTCGAGTGTGAGAACCCAGAAAGAACAGGAGTTTATTTATCTGAGGCAAAGAAGTATAAGTATAGCTGACTATGAAGCTAAATTTACATAGCTAGCTAAATTTGCTTTGAGATTGGTGGATGGTCAGGGAGAACGAGTTCATAAATTCGAGATGGGAAATTAAAAAATAAGTAGTTCCATATGAGTTGACAACTTATGCGGATGTGATAAATAAAACACTGATCATTCAAAGAGAGGTTGATAAAGAATGTACAAAAAAAAAAAAATCAAAAGAAAAGAAATAGATCATATGATTCTCATGGTCAAAATAATAAAAATACTGAAAGTTTAAATAAGAGGTTAGCGAGTGACAACTCAGGATTATCTAATAGTGTTAGATGTTCTAGGTGTGGTAAAGCTCATGCTGATAGTGAATATCATTGGATCGTTGGTGCTTGTTTTAAATGTAGTAAGATAGTTCACAAAATATCTAAGTGCCCATAGAATATTGAGAATCGGTCTATCCTAATAGTTGAACAAAATAAAGATAGAAATTTGAAACCTCACACCCATGGAAGGGTCTATGCTTTTACGCAACTAGATGCGCAAACTTCAAATATAATGGTAATAGATTCTGATAGAGGTTCACAAAATTAGTTAGACCAATCAATTGACTTTGTTTATGAGGTAAGTAATGATCTACCTTCTCTAGATTTTTATTTATATAATATTATTTTGAATATCAAATAAATTGTTAATTGATTTATATGTGACTTATGAATCTTATGAAAATATATTTTGTATGGATATTGAAATGAAATTTTGAAAGAATGTTTTCTGTATTATTTACTGATCTGAAATTCTATATACATGTTTAGATTTGATTATGAAGCATATGTTATTTTGTGAAAAGGATTTTGATATGAACCGAATTTAGACTCTCAACTTCACATGTGCTGAACCCTGCCAATTGGGGGTTATGCATTGGCACTTTGAGCTCATGATTCTATTTCTAGCCTGACTATATAGTATAAGCATAGTATTCTGGCCCCACTATAGGGCATAAGTATGGTATTCTTGCCCGGCCATAGTATAGATGGTGTGGTGCTCCCAAGTCTTGGGAGGCCACGGGAGGAGCCAGGATGTTGGCTTCGTGGAGACTTGGATAGGTGTATTCCTAGGGCTAGGACAAGAGTTATCCTAGGGTGGAGGCGGTGTGTAGCCTTCCATGAGCTTGAGATTCAGGTGTTGAGAACCTTAATGGGCTTGGTTGGTGCTTCGAAGAACTAGGACACAAGGTGGAGCAAGGAACCAAATCTAGAAAATGAAGATGACTGTAGAGAAGGGCTTCTTCTATAGGTTAGCCAGCTCAGTCTACAATTGGATCAGCTAAGTCTCAGTGGATAGGCCAAACAGAAAGTTGTGCATTCAAGATTGTAGGCACGACACGTAATTGGGTTAGCTCAATCAGAAACTAAGCCAACCCAATCTCAAGTTAACCAGCTCAGTGCGCGGGCGGAATTACACAGAGGGTCTGTTTGGGGCTAGGATAGAGACTTATCCTAGGGGTCTTAAGGTTTGATTTGAGAGATCATATGGGAGCTAACTCATATATGGGTCAGGTTTAGATCCAATGGATGAGAGCATTTGAGACATAAGTTTACATGGGCTTGGCGAGTGCTTTTATGTATTGGGCTAGCCTAGGAGTATTTTTAAGCTGGGGTTTACTAGGATTCATGTACGAACCCTAGGATATATAAACCTGTGTATTGTAACTTTGCAATAAGAGTGGAATACAACTGAGCTTTTCTTTCTAACCCTCTTCTCCCTTCTCTCTTGTTCCAACACTAAAATCCTAGATTCCATCCTCTTCTCTCTTCTTTCTTAGATCTTCTTTAGTTTGCTAGATTAACACCCAGGTTTATGCAAGAGACCACATCTATGGCTTTGGTTTCAAGCAGTGGTACGTACAACAGTTAGTATCAGAGCAATACTAATTGTTATAAAAGTTGGTATCAGATTGAGCATGAAGGAGGAAAAAGTTTAGGTTTTAGCAAATACCAGTAGTGAGGTTTAGATCTAAGGTTTTTCACTATGCTTCATAAGAAAGAAAGTGATCTAAGAGCTATTGTCCACTGTCTCTAGTCAAGATAATTTTTAGATCTACCTATTAGCTATTTTTTGATTCAGTTTGATCATGGAGAACAATGAGTTGAAGGTAGGTTTGGAGAAGTTTGACGGTAAAGAATTTTTTATGATGTGGAAGGTTAGGATAGAGGATCTACTGATTTAGATGAGGTTGGATTCGGCCTTGGAGGATAGGCCAGAGGAGATGATAGATAAGGAGTCGAAGTCCTAGGAGAAAAGAATTTGTGCCACAATTAAGGCTCGTCTAGCGGATGAGGTTTTTGTATGGTGTGTTAGAGGAGAAGACACCTAAGGGTTTATGATCGAGGTTACATCAGTTGTATATGGGAAAGAATATGTGCAACAAGTTGATACTAAAAAAATAACTATATAGCCTTCAGATGTAGGAGGGTGAAGATGTTGCAGGGCATATTCAGCAATTCGATCGAATGAGCATGGACTTGCTCAACATATGGATGGATCTCGAAGAGGAGGACAAAAATTTATTGTTGCTATGTTCGCTATTTGGGAGCTTCGATCCATTGGTGACTATACTGCTATATGGAAAGGAGACACTGGTGTACGAGGAGATTGTATCAGTGCTAAGATCCAACGAGCAACGAGCAACGAGAATAGATGATGAAGAGGAAGGTCTACTAGGAGGGTCTTGGGGTTTTGGAGAGACCTAGAAAGGAGAAGAAGGATATGGAGAGGGGCAGCAAGGGATCTAAGAGATGCTTCAAGTATGGTGAAGCAGGATAGTTTAAGCGAGAATGTTCGCTTTGGAAGAAGTGCAAGGGAGGAGAAAAGTCGGATTTAATTTGTTTAGTCATTGAAAGTAAAGAGTCGGATGAGCTCTTGGTGGTCTCGGATGAGCCTACTAGATGTAGTATATTCGAGATGGCTTTAGAGGGATCTACGGAGCGTAGAGAGACCGAAGGAGCAATAATGGTATCCGAGGAGCAATGGTAGGCTCCATAGTGCAACATTGGGTGGTTGTCCTTTGGTGGCTCAGGTATAGAGTCAGCTTCTGCAACATCAGAGGGACTTCAGTTTTAGGTGGAGCACTGGGATAAGGTGGCTTTGCAAATGGAGGGAGAAGTGGCACATGTTTAGAGCGGAGGAGTGCAGAGGGAGGAGCTATATCCTAGCATCAGTGCCAGGGTTGTACAGATCCAGGTGGAGTGAATTATGCAGGGAGGTAGGCATGGCTTTGAGAGGACTATGTCAGGTGGAGCATCAGGGTATGCAGTGAGTGTCGGTACAGGAATGCTGCACGATCTTCAGGAAAGTCTAAGATAATTGATGTAATTGCCAAGCAGAAGGATATCTATACCTTCAAAGATGGTATAGAGGAGCAAGCCAAGATCTTCAGCGGTGGAGGTGGTCATCCCAATGGCCTCAAAAGGAGCTCAAAAGCTAAAGAAGGATGGCAGTGACAAGGTGAGAGCTGTCAGGATATGCAGTGATAGCAGTATCGTTCAGGAGGATGTTGCTAGGTGTGCCAAGGCTTGGGCGCACCAAGGGGGAGATTATAGATGGTGTGATGCTCCTAAGCCTTGGTAGGCTATGGGAGAAGCTAGGGTGTTGGCTCTGGGGAGACTAGGATAGGTGTGGTCCTAGTGCTAAGACAGAAGTTGTCCTAGGGTGGAGGCAGTGTGTAGCCTTCCATGAGCTTGAGGACCGATTGTTGAGGACCTTATGGGGCTTGGTTGATACTTCGGAGACCAAAGCTAGGGAATGAAGACTGTAGAGAAGAGCTTCTTCTATAGGTTAGTTGGCTCAGTTTAAAATTAGATCGGCTAAGTCTCAGTGGATAGGCCAAATAGAAAGATGCGCATTCAGAACTGTAGGCACGGCATGCAACTAGGTTGGCTCAGTCTGAAACTAAGCCGACCAGGTTAGCCGGCCTAGTGTTGAGACTGAGCCAGCTCAGTGCACGACCAAAGTTATGTAGAGGGTCTGTTTAGGGCTAGGATTGGGACTTATCATAGGGGTCTTAAGGCCTAGTTTGAGAGGTCTTAAGGAGGCCAACTCATGTATGGGTCTGGTTTAGATCCAGGGGATGAGAGCATATGGGACATGGGTGTTCATGGACTCGGTAAGTGCTTTCATATATTGGGCTAGCCTAAAAAAGTTTTGGAGTTGGGGTTTATTAGAGTTCATGTAGGAACCCTAGTGTATGTAAACTTGGGTATTGTAACTTTTACAATAAGAATGGAATACAATTGAGCTTTTCTTCCTAACTCTCTTCTCTCTTCTCTCTGGTTCCAACACTAAAATCCTAGATTCCATCCTCTTCTCTCTTATTTCTTAGATCTTCTTTAGTCTACTAGATTAACACCTGGTTCATGCAAGAGATCGCATCTACAGCTATGGTTCCGAGCAGTCGTAGGTACAACAGTTGGTATAAAAGTAGTATCGATTGTTATAATGCATAAGGTATAAGTATGATCATAGAAGGCAGATGTATTGAGTAAAATTCAATTTGAATCAAATTTTTGAATATAATTAGTTTAAAAATTAGATATATGAATATGAATATGACTATTTTTGAAAGATTCTGACATTACCGAATTCATGTTTTGAATATACACTGGTTAATGGTAAACTATGTTTTGATACTTGCAATTTATATTATTGTTGGTGCGAAAATCTATGAGGATGCCAGAGATAGCTAGAGTTGGAAAGGTGAGGCCACTGACGGGACCTACAAAAAAAAGTCCAAATCAGAGATGGATGGCTTGTCAGGAATGCGCGCTCTTCCCACATGAATCGACGTGGCCGTCGGTGATTAGCCAAGCAACAAGGAAGTACTTTTCAGAGATTAATGCGAAACCACGATCAAATAATTCAAGAAATAGAGAAGAAGAGAAGAAGAGATTTTTAGGAGAAAAGAGCTTTTTTCAGTATATTTTAGTACTCTTACAACTTTCACCTATTTTTAGTATATATACTTTACAAAGGATCAAGTCTAAGCTCATAGAAAAACTCTCGAAATCCAAAAAACCCACGTACATAAAATAATAACCTACGAAAATTGAGTCGGTCTAGTTTTAGACTGAGCCGGCTAACCTATGACTGGGTTGGCTTAGTCCCAGACTGAGCTGACCCAGTTACATACCATGCCAATAGTCTAAAAATGCTGCTTTCTATCTAGATTTTCCTCTGGGACCTAGCAGAACCAATCCTAGACTGAGCCGGCTGTTGTCCAGAGGTAACAACCCAAGATGGGGGGGGTCTGAATTGGGTTCTTATAAAAGCTTTGGCCAAATTTAACTCTAAGCAATTATGTGCTTTGGTTTTAATCTAACTGGTGAGGATGAGATGTATATAATATGAGCAGTGGAGTTAAGATAACAAAATCAAACTATGAAAGTAAAGTAAGAATTATAAGCATGCAAAGTATACAGAGAGATAGAGGAAAAAGACACAACACAAACACACAAAGATTTATAGTGGTTCGGAGCAACCCACTCCTACATCCACATCCCAAGCATCCCTTGGAAATTCCACTATAATCTATCCGTGATTATAGTATGTTTGTTTTCTCAAGCTCACAAACAAACCTAGTTGGTTTTCACAGGAGCACCAACCAAAATCTAACACTATTAGTCTTTTAGGTTCACTAACAACCTAGTTGATTTTTCAAGATCACCAGCCAAAAACTATAATGTCCAATTCTAGGGTTGGATGGGTCTAAACCCCAAGTTTCTTTCCTCTGAAGAAACTTGTAAAGAAATCAAAAAATACAAGTAAAGTTTCAGCACAATATAAAAAATAGAGTATAAGCTCTTTTAAATCCTAAAGAACAAGTCGATAATGTGCTCGATTGAAGCTTGGCTTTTCTTCAAATTATGCTTGAGAGGATGTGGAAGATGTTAGAGAAGATTGCTTTGAAGGCTCACTAAAATCTATGTACAACACTCCTCTCTTTTCCTTTTTCTTTGGATATTCAATATTCCTTACAAAATTTGAAAGATTCTCTCTCTAAATCCCTTAATCACTTTCTTCTTTATTTTTCAATTGATTCTCCACCTTTAAATATCTTTAGAGAAGGTTGGAGTAAGAGTTCTAACCATTGGAAGCTCTGAAATAGCCATTGGGGTCGAAAAATTGCCGTTGGAAAACTATCCATTGAAGGCTATCCGCGTAGATCGAGATCTCTCAATTTTTTATGAGACCACTCATCAAATTTCGAGATCTCTTAATTTTTCACAAGACATCTCATCAGAACAGCGAGACCTCTCGAGAAATCTACGAGATCTCTCTCTTAGAGTATAGAAACTAAGTTTCTATCTTCTGAGACTAAGACTGTGCTAGAATATTGTTTCATTATGCTAGACCACTTGAGAGCTCTTGAAAAAAATTCGAGACATCTCAAAAAATCTTGATTTCATTTTTCTTGAATGTTTGACCTTCCAAACTTAAGTTTCTTGGCCCCAAACTCTTTTAAACATAATTACTTTCTTCAATTTTAATTTCTCTTCTTTCAACCATACTTTCTTCATACCATGCCATCCAAATATATATGAATTTGCTCTTTTAAGTATTTTGGCATGGCATCTTGAGATGATTTATTCTTAAGATAAATTTTTTATTTTGGATACTTGAAAAATCCTACACACATTCTTGAAACACATGATTAGATACATAATATACTCAATATTTTGGAGTCATCAAAATCAATCTCAGGATCAACAATCTCTTCCTTTTTGATGATGACAAAATCTTAAGTATATGCACAATAAAAGCAAATAATATATTTCTATGCATTTTGCTAAAAAATATCATGAAGTATAGATTAAACACATGAATGAGTACTTCATGAATGTTCTCAATTATTCTTTTGGTTCATTGCACATATTTCATATACTCATAAAAAAAATATTTCAATTCATATCAGCGAGTATTAAGTTTTTATTTCAAGCATCAATACAATTCATTTAGTTTCTTCAAGCATATACTCAACATTCCTCTCCTCCTTTTTGACAGCATCAAAAAGCTCATGAAAAAAAAAAAAGAAATAATCATCATAATCAATAATATGATTCTATCAGAGTAAGAATTGCATTAAGTTTAGAAAATTAATTTATATGAATCATCAAAATCAATATCAAAGCATTAAATTGAGATATGTATTAAATTCATGAAATCAATTTAAATGAATCATCTACCTTTTGAAAATTTATCATTTGACTCAAAATAAGTTTTAAATATTTATTTTAATTTTAAAAATTAGCTTGAATTTAAATATTATATGCTTTCCCTCTTTTTTGAATGAATATGATCTTTATTCAGATTTTCAAATATGCACTTTTAAGTTTTAAGAGGAATAGAGCTTTTCAAAATATTTGAATGTGAAATCAAGCATAATATATACTTTAATATTCTTTTTTTTTTTATTAAGAAATTTTGGTCAATTAGATTTGGAAAAGGTATGTATTGGGAATGTATCGAGCAATGTAAAATAAACAATATCAAAGCATAAGATGGTCACATTTTCAAATTCATTGCTTTGAGTAAAATATTATTTTAAAATAAATAATTCATAAGAATTTTGCATTACACATGAGAAATTTAGGATCAAATTTGAATTTTTAAATGGGTTTCAAAATTTATTCCTTGGAGTAAGAATATGTTTTCAAATTAGTCAAAAAAATTTTTAATCAAATCAAGTTAGAAAATATCTCTCCCCCTATTTTTCATACTTGTAGCAAGATTAATTTATTTTTCAACTTTTATTCGTTCTTTATTTCAAATCAAGCAAATTCAACATGAATTTAACCACTAAATTTAGATTTTTAAAATTTAAAATATATTTTTAATTTCAAAGGCCTTTTTTATTAAATGATTACTTCTTCTTTAATATTTTCTCTCCCTTACTTTAACAAATAGAGTCATTTCTTTGAAAGATTTTCTTGATACCAATTAAACTAAGTTTTAGATCAAATCATGATTTTCTTGGTTCAATACCATTTAAAGATTAATTTGCAAATTCAGCTTGATACCAATGATTTTAGTTTTGAATTAAATCAAGATGAATTGATTCAAATTAAATAGTTTAAGAATTTAGAATGATAAATCAATTTGAATTGATATCAGCAAATTAGTTAAGGCAAATCATAAAGAAATTTTCAGTCATTCTTCAAAAAGATCATTTCTTCCTTTTCATAAGAAATATCAAGCAATTAGATTCAAAAAAGGTATGTATTTTTTAATTTATTTCAAATGATATCATATCAAACATATAGCTATGTAAAATCATATTTGAAATAAAGACATTCTTCTCTTTTTGCCAAAAGATAAATCAATCAGATACATGGCAATAGTAAGTTGTTTGATATCAAATAATTAAAACTAAAGTTCTCTATGAATATTTAGCAATTTAAAACATTCATATCTAATAAGAATCTTTTAATTTAAATTTATTAATTATAAAATTGATATGGAAAGACTTAAAATATTATGCTAAATTTTAAAATAAATTATTTCATCCATAGCATGATATATAGAGGAGAGTGTATTAATCTTTAAAATCAAAGCATTCAAATTATTGCAAGCATCAAAATCAATCATACTTATCAAAATATGAAAGGAGTTATCATATGCATACATATTAACAAATCATTAAAGTTAATACATCAAACTTTCAATTCATAGAGTATGATCATTTTAAGCAATGATAAATCATCAAAATCAATCAAACATGCTTAATAATTATGCTAATTAATAATCAAAATATATTTAGTAAATAAAGATGGCATGGTGTGAGAATAGTTTAGATTTTACCAAATAGCACCATCCATCTATTTTCATTTTCAAGGCATCCATAAAAATTTTTTTCTTTTAGCTTCATTGGATCCTTGGTATACCTGCAAAATTACTTCATAATTTTTGGTACCCAAGCCGTCTTGGGTCTATAGGAGTTAGTATTTAAGGTTCCTTTTGGAACCCAAATTTGTCTTATCAAGGTTTGACCAATTCTTTTAAAATTGCATTCCAAAATCTTGTGACCAATTTGATTACATTTAAAGCACTTAAAAGAATGATCTTTGATGGAAGCTCTTGTAAAAATCACCTTTTGTAGTTTGCTATTTTCTTTAAGTATTAAAATTGATTTCTTTTTTATTAAAAATAGCCCCATTGGATTTTACCAAGGATTGAAGATTTTCAAAGCTAATTATAAACTTTTTAGCTATAGATTTCAAAATTTCAATCTCTCTTCTTAATTTTTTATTTTCTCTCAAGAGCTCTTTCTTTTCATTTAAAAGATTTTTCTTTTATTTTAGGAAGGATCTTAAGGTATCATTATCCTTTTTAAGCTCCATATTTTCTTTAACTAAAGAATTTTCAGATTTCATCCATTCTTCTTTTTCTTTAGTCAAAGTATTCTTTTCTTTTAAGATATCTTCTTTTTCATTTAATAACTTATTCTTTTCATTAGCTAAAAGAAGATTAGATTTTTTGATTTCTTTATTTTTCAGCCTTAATTTTTTGAATTCATCCATTAAATTCATTGAAGGCTTCTTGAAACAATTCATCAAATGTAAACTTCGGAAGGAATTTTCAATGTTTACCTCATCATTTAATGTCCATCAAGGCAAAGATTTTTTACTTCCTTTTTCTCATTCTTTTCTTCTTTGCTTTGCTCCCCCTTAATCAATGCTTTCTTTTTCTTTTGTTTCTTCCTTTTCTTCCTCTTTTCATCCTTATGAATCATGAGGCATATGCTGGGGTGAGCTTCTTTTTCTTCTTGGGAGCTTGATTCTTCTATTTGATTTGCTCCCTCATAAATTCTTTCCAATTTCTCCCATACATGTTTTGCTGAAATACATGAAGAAATTGCTTCAAATACATTTAACTCTAAGGAGCAATAAAGTATATTCATAGTCTTAGCATTAAGTTGGGCCATTTTTTTATCATGCTCTTTCAATGCTTTGGGGGTGTGTGAGCCATCAATTATAATCTTTCATAAGTTATATGAAGGGAAATCCTGATTTCCCGGTCCAGGTTCGTTCAGATCTGATTAGATCAAGAGATATATTTCAAAAATTTTTCTCTTGATCCCAATTAGATCTTGATATGTTTCAGATCTGATTCTTATTATTTTAATAAAATAAAATTAAAAGATAAATTAAATCAAATTTAATTTACCTGATCTGGGTAATCCTATTATCCTGTTGATGATCCTGTTTGCAGCGGAAGGTTCTGGATCTTAGCCACGCAAGCGCCTGGCCTCTACCGGTATCCACTCAGGGTTGGATCTGGAGATCCTCTTCTTCTCTATCATGCCTCCAAAAATCAGATCTGGATCTGATCTGGAGGATCTTCAAAACTCTTTTGAAGATGAGCAGTCGTCCTTTGCAGCAGCGCAGCCTTCTTGTTTTTGATCGCCTTTCTTTGATCTGAATCGCACCAACCAAGGTCCAAAACTCCTTTTGGACGTGGAGAGCAAGGGGAGAAGAGACTATGGCATGGAGAAGGAGGGGAGAGGCAGCCTTGGGGCATGGGGTTTCTCAATTGAATTGCATCTCTTAGAATCTGAGTTGGGCGCAGGGTCTTATTTATAGACTAAGCGTGATCCAACTCCTCTTCCTCCCAACCAATCACAACCCTTTGTGAAATCAGATCTAAATCTGATTGGTGGGAATAGAGACCCCTGGATTCCTCCTTAGAGGGTGCCTAAGACCAGTCAAAGTTGGTTCTTAGAAGAACTCTAATTGGAATCCAAAAAGGAGATGGAGTCCTTGTCCAACAAGGACTCCTAGGCGCCTCCAACTTGGGCACACGCCTAGGGTGGCGTGCGCCCTTCTCCTTGCCAGGTTCTGGCAGGGGGACAGGCCCCCACCAGCTCTCCAATAGGTGCATGACATGTGGTCAAAAGTCAAAGTGTCAATGGTCAACGTTTGACCAGTCAAAGGTAGACTTTTGACCAAAGTCAAAGAACAAGAAATGGCAGGTGACCAAAAATGGCAGGTAATGTCTTACAAATAAGACAACCTTTTCTGACTTGGACAACCTCCAGTCAGACCATATGAAGGCCTCTGATTGAGCACAAACTCCTTTGGCTCAGACAGGACAACTTATTTATGATAGCAAAAGAAGAACGTTAGGTTCAATCGAGTGCTAGCACGATTTCCTTGAACCTAATTGAATCTCATTCAGATCAATTGAACTAGATCAGTTCAATTGATGATCACCAGATTCAAACCCTTGTTTGTGTGACCCAGTTAGGTTCAGTTCTGTATGGTAATGGGATATGTCATGATCTCTATCATCGACATCATCGAAACTCCTTTCGATGGATCAGAACTCTTCTGATTCGAACAGCTAGAATGATCGATCATCTAAATCATTCTAATTGCTCCCAAAATCCACCAGTGACACCTAGCAGTATATGGTGGCAACCCATCAGAGCTGAATGCGAACCTCTTGGTGCAGCTACCTGTGTGATTCAAGTTCTTCTATCTTGAGCCCCGATCAGATTAGGGTTAAGGTGAACTCGTCAAACCCTAGTCTCTGTCATATGATGTAATCATTCGATTCGAGTCCAATGTGAAAATCTAAATAGAAACTCTTTCTATTATTTCACTCTACCATGGCCATGGATTTCTGGACTTGATTCTCATGATCATCATAGGGCTGCTCCTCTACCACCGAGGTAGATAGATTCCATCTTGATGCAATCCAGTTCCTACAATGAACATGCTATAGCCAACATACACCTCAGGGTTCCATATGGCTAGGAGACCGAGTAATGGTGTAGTCAAACTATAACACCCTCAAGGTGAACTGCCGATGCATCTCAGGTCAAAGAACCAGACACACTACTGCAGCATCGAGTCAGTCATTGACGAGAAGGTAGACTCCCTAATGACTACTCGAGGTGGTCACGCTCAGTGCCCTCGTTCTCTAACGAGTACCTGTACTCTCGCTCTGGTGTCTCCACACCGTAGACTCAAGACTCATCTACTAAAGAGAAGCGATTGTACACCAACCTTCCGGATCAATCACCATCCTCGTGATGATCCTATGGTCAGGAGCAATTTATGAGTTAATAATGATTATTCATGTCTTAAATTTTCAACTCTTGAAAATATGAATTATCATTACCATTAACTCAAAGGATGTATCACAGACACTAAATACACATATGTGATAGAAAATAACCCATTTATTGATTTTAGTCAAAATTACAATTTTGCCCCTAGAAGTGTATTACAAGTGTCAGCCAATTCTAGCTTCTAGGGCACATATATCTAACATTATAATCATTTGTTTATATGAAGATGCGCATGCATAGTTTCCAATAACTATAATGTGAGCCATTAAAAAGTGGAGGTCTATCTATAGTTTCCAATTCTGGCTTCTAGGGCACATATATCTAACAATCTCCCACTTGTCCTAAAGCCAATTGGCTACAAGTCTAAGTCCCATCTTCTCAAGGTGGGCTTCGATCTTCTGCTGGCCCAACGGCTTTGTAAGTGGGTCTGCCACATTATCTGCGGAGTTGACTCTCTTGACCTCGACGTAACCCTTTTTGAGGTAATCATGGATGGGGTGGTATCACCGTTTGCTTGGAACTCTTCCAGCACAAACAGTCTGCCAGATGTCGACTTTCGATCATCTATATCGGACATGAAGTCCGAGTCTGTGTATCCCTGGACCAGGAGTTCTCCGTTACCAAAGACCAGCATCATATCCTTAGTTCTTCTCAAGTACTTAAGGATACATTTCACAGAAGTCCAGTGTTCTTCACCTGGATTTGACTGATATCTGCTTGTGACACTCACAGCATGGGCTATATCAGGTCGTGTACATAGCATGGCATACATGAGGCTCCCTATTGCAGAAGCATAAGGGATCTTGCTCATGCGTTCTATTTCCTCAGGTGTGCTGGGGCACATCTTCTTGGAAAGATGAATACCATGTCTGAAGGGTATTAATCCCCTCTTAGAGTTTTCCATACTAAACCTCTTTAGTACTTTCTCTATGTACATCTTCTGTGAAAGTCCTAGCATCCTATTCGGTCTATCCCTATAGACCTTAATTCCTAGAATAAAGGATGCTTCACCTAGGTCTTTCATGGAGAATTCCTTGGACAACCACATCTTGACTGATGTCAACATGGGAATATCATTCCCAATAAGGAGGATGTCATCCACGTACAATACGAGGAAGACAACAGCGCTCCCACTGACCCTTTTGAAAACACATGGTTCCTCTTCATTTTTGATGAAACCAAACTTTTTGATCACATCATTGAAACGAGTGTTCCAGCTCCGAGATGCTTGCTTAAGTCCATATATGGACCTTTGCAGCTTGCAAACCTTGTGATCAGTATCACTGGATGTGAAACCTAGCGGCTGTTCCATATAGATATCTTCCTCAAGATATCCATTTAGGAATGCCGTTTTCACGTCCATTTGCCATATTTCATAATCGAAATAGGCTGCAACAGCAAGCAATGTGCGGATGGATTTTAGCATAGCTACTGGGGAAAAGGTATCCTGATAGTCTATGCCTTCGCGTTGACTATAACCTTTTGCCACCAATCTAGCCTTGAATGTCTCCACATTCCCATCTGCACCAATCTTTCTCTTGAAGATCCATTTACATCCAATAGGTACTATACCTTCTGGTGGATCTACCAAGGTCCAGACTTGGTTTGAGTGCATCGAGTCAATTTCTGACTGCATTGCCTCTAGCCATTTCTCGGAGTCGATATCTGATATCGCCTCGTTGTAGGTTTTGGGATCATCTCCATGAGCACCATTACCTACGAGGAACATTTCCTCTACATCCTCTGAAATAATACCTAAGTATCTTTCAGGGGGACGGGAAACTCTTTCCGATCTACGAGGTGGAGGAGGTAGTGTTCTTATTGGCTCAACCTGATTTGGTTCCACTTGGTCCTTAGCTCGTTCTGCTTGTGAGACTTTCTCATCAAGCTTGATCTATTTTCCAATGCCGCTATCTTGAATAAACTATTTTTCAAGAAAGATGGCATGTCGACTCACAATCACATTGTGGTCTTCTGGAATGTAGAAATAGTATCCTAATGACTCTTTAGGATATCCTATGAATCGAGCTCTAAAGGACCTAAACTCTAACTTGTCCGCTTGTTGTCTTTTGACATGAGCCGGACAACCCCAAATTCTGAGATGACTCAGACTTGGTTTCTTACCGTGCCATATCTCATACGGTGTGGTAGGAACGGTTTTAGAGGGAACCCTATTCAGTAAATAGATTGAAGTTAACAATGAGTGTCCCCAAAGAAAATCAGGGAGGTCTGTGAAGCTCATCATGGATCGAACCATATCTAATAGAGTCCGATTTCTCCATTCTGAAACCCCGTTGAGTTGAGGTGTTCCTGGTGGAGTCCATTGAGAGACTATGCCATTATCCTTGAGATAGTCTAGGAATTCCCTGCTAAGGTATTCACCTCCTCGATCTGATCGAAGAACCTTAATGGGTTTTCCTGTTTGTTTTTCTACTTCATGTCTGAATTCTTTGAACTTTTCAAAGGCTTCAGACTTGTGTCTCATAAGATACACATACCCATACCTAGACAGATCATCGGTAAAGGTAATGAAGTAGACAAAATTGCCTCTAGCCGGCACATCAAATGGGCCGCACACATCAGTATGTACTAGGGCAAGGAGATCTGTGGCCCTCTCCCCATGTCCAACAAAAGGGAGTTTAGTCATTTTGCCTTGAAGACAGGATTCACAAGTTGGATATGACTCGAAAGTCAATGGACTCAATAGTCCCATTTTTCTCCAATTTGTTGATCCTATCTTCTGCTATATGACCTAATCTCAGGTGCCATAGATATCTGTCGTTTGGACTATCCCTAGGTCGTTTGGCATTCACGTTTTGCTCGATAGTTAGAACAGGTACATCAATATGTAGCTGATAAAGACCATTAATAAGGAAACCATTTGCAATTTTATTTCTTTCATAAAGAATGTTACAATGGTCCTTAAAGAAGGTGATCACATAACCTTCTTGTGCTAAGCATGAAACAGAAATCAAATTCCTGCTGGCTGCAGGCACAAAATAACAGTCTTTCAAAACTAAGTCTAAACCAGATGGTAATCGAAGAGGGTATGTTCCCACGGCTACTGCAGCAACTCTTGCTCCATTACCAACGCGTAGGATCATGTCTCCATCCCTCAGCCTCCTGCTATCCTCAAGACCCTGCATAGAAGTGCACAGATGAGCACTAGAACCAGAGTCAAGCACCCAACTGGATGCAGAAGAAACCGTAAGGTTAGACTCAATAACGAGCATACCTCCAGAAGGACCTTCCTTCTTGTTCTTCAGGGTGGCCAGGTAAGTAGGGCAGTTCCGCTTCCAATGGCCGTCGCTGTTGCAATGGAAACACTTTCCTTTGCCATCGGCCTTTTTCTTCGATTCTGCCTTCTTCTTCTTTGATCCTTCCACCTTTTGCTTTTTCACAGACTTCTTTTTCTTTCCATAAGACTTTCTTTTGGAAGAAGTCCGTTCCATAGCAAGAACTGAGCCTTTAGAACCTTTCATAGAAAGCTCAGCGGTAACCAGCATATTCATTAACTCGGCCAAGGAATTCTGAAGTTTATGCATGTGGTAATTCATGATGAATTGCCCATATGCATCAGTCAAGGATTGCAGAATGATATCGTTCTGCAGGTCCAAGTCCAACTTCACACCGAGCTTCTCAAGCTCTTCCATGTCCTTGATCATTGTCAGACAGTGATCTTGGACTGACTGCCCATCACGCATCTTAGCCTTAAAAAGTCATTTTGTGACTTGATATTTGGCTGCGCGACTCTGTTCACCAAACATCTCCTGCAGGTGAGCCAACATTTGGCGAGCAGTCCCGATATCCTCATGTTGGCGCTGGAGCTCATCAGACATCGAGCCCAACATGTAATATCTGGCCTCCAGAGACGCTTCTGTTCCAGATCTGATTAGATCAAGAGATCTTTATATTGGGTCAAAAATTTTCTCTTGATCAAAGATTCTAATCAGATCTTGATATGTTTCAGATCTGATTCTTATTATTTTAATAAATAAAATAAAAATCAAGATAAATTAAATCAAATTTAATTTACCTGATTTGGGTAATCCTATTACCCTGTAGATGATCCTGATTGCAGCGGAAGGTTCTGGATCTTAGCCACGCAAGCGCCTGGCCTCTACCGGTATCCACTCGGGTTGGATCTGGAGATCCTCTTCTTCTCTATCACACCTCCAAAAATCAGATCTGGATCTGATCTGGAGGATCTTCAAAACTCTTTTGAAGATCTGCAGTCGTCCTTTTGCAGCAGCGCAGCCTTCTTGCTTTTGATCGCCTTTCCTTGATCTGAATCGCACCAAACTAAGTCCAAAACACTTTTGGACGTGGAGAGCAAGGGGAGAAGAGACTATGGCATGGAGAAGGAGGGGAGAGGCAGCCTTGGGGCGTGGGAAATCTCATTAGAATTAGGGTTGGGCGCAGGGTCTTATTTATAGACCTCTTGTGATCCAACTCCTCTTCCTCTCAACCAATCACAACCCTTTGTGAAATCAGATCTAAATCTGATTGGTTGGAATAGAGACCCCTGGATTCCTCCTTAGAGGGCGCCTAAGACCAGTCAAAATGGATTCTTAGTAGAACTCTGATTGGAATCCAAAAGGGAGGTGGAGTCCTTGTCCAACAAGGACTCCTAGGCGCCTCCTACTTGGGCTCACGCCACCCTTGGCGTGCGCCCTTCTCCTTGCCAGGTTCTGGCAGGGGGACAGGCCCCCACCAGCTCTCCAATAGGTGCATGACATGTGGTCAAAAGTCAAAGTGGTCAATGGTCAACGTTTGACCAGTCAAAGGTAGACTTTTGACCAAAGTCAAAGAACAAGAAATGGCAGGTGACCAAAAATGGCAGGTAATGTCTTACAAATAAGACAACCTATTTCTGACTTGGACAACCTCCAGTCAGACCATATGAAGGCCTCTGATTGAGCACAAACTCCTTTGGCTCAGTCAGGACAACTTATTTATGATAGTAAAAGAAGAACGTTAGGTTCAATCGAGTGCTAGCACGATTTCCTTGAACCTAATTGAATCTCATTCAGATCAATTGAACTAGATCAGTTCAATTGATGATCACCAGATTCAAACCCTTGTTTGTGTGACCCAGTTAGGTTCAGTTCTGTATGGTAATGGGATATGTCATGATCTCTATCATCGACATCATCGAAACTCCTTTCGATGGATCAGAACTCTTCTGATTCGAACAGCTAGAATGATCGATCATCTAAATCATTCTAATTGCTCCCAAAATCCACCAGTGACACCTAGCAGTATATGGTGGCAACCCATCAGAGCTGAATGCGAACCTCTTGGTGCAGCTACCTGTGTGATTAAGTTCTTCTATCTTGAGCCCCGATCAGATTAGGGTTAAGGTGAACTCGTCAAACCCTAGTCTCTGTCATATGATGTAATCATTCGATTCGAGTCCAATGTGAAAATCTAAATAGAAACTCTTTCTATTATTTCACTCTACCATGGCCATGGGCTTTCTGGACTTGATTCTCATGATCATCATAGGGCTACTCCTCTACCACCGAGGTAGATAGATTCCATCTTGATGCAATCCAGTTCCTACAATGAACATGTCATAGCCAACATACACCTCAGGGTTCCATATGGCTAGGAGACCGAGTAATGGTGTAGTCAAACTATAACACCCTCAAGGTGAACTGCCGATGCATCTCAGGTCAAAGAACCAGACACACTACTGCAGCATCGAGTCAGTCATTGACGAGAAGGTAGACTTCCCTAATGACTACTCGAGGTGGTCACGCTCAGTGCCCTCGTTCTCTAACGAGTACCTGTACTCTCGCTCCGGTGTCTCCACACCGTAGACTCAAGACTCATCTACTAAAGAGAAGCGATTGTACACCAACCTTCCGGATCAATCACCATCCTCGTGATGATCCTATGGTCGGGAGCAATTTATGAGTTAATAATGATTATTCATGTCTTAAATTTTCAACTCTTGAAAATATGAATTATCATTACCATTAACTCAAAGGATGTATCACAGACACTAAATACACATATGTGATAGAAAATAACCCATTTTATTGATTATTAGTCAAAATTATAATTTTGCCCCTAGAAGTGTATTACAAGTGTCAGCCAATTCTGGCTTCTAGGGCACATATATCTAACAATCTCCCACTTGTCCTAAAGCCAATTGGCTACAAGTCTAAGTCCCATCTTCTCAAGGTGGGCTTCGATCTTCTGCTGGCCCAACGGCTTTGTAAGTGGGTCTGCCACATTATCTGCGGAGTTGACTCTCTTGACCTCAACGTAACCTTTCTCAAGGTAATCGCGGATGAGATGGTATCGCCGCTCAATGTGCTTGGACTTCTGGTGAGACCTCGGCTCCTTAGCAAGGGCTATGGCGCCATTGTTGTCGCAGTAAAGAGGAATGGCATCTGATGGCATTACTCCAATTTCTGCAGCAAACTTCTTGTACCAGAATGCTTCCTTTGCAGCCTCTGATGCAGCTATATATTCTGCTTCCATGGTGGAATCTGCTATCACAGTTTGCTTGGAACTCTTCCAGCTGACAGCTCCACCATTGCACACAAACAGACTTCCAGATGTCGACTTTCGATCATCTATATCGGACATGAAGTCCGAGTCTGTGTATCCCTGGACTTGGAGTTCTCCATTACCAAAGACCAACATCATATCCTTAGTTCTTCTCAAGTACTTAAGGATACATTTCACAGAAGTCCAGTGTTCTTCACCTGGATTTGACTGATATCTGCTTGTGACACTCACAGCATGGGCTATATCAGGTCGTGTACATAGCATGGCATACATGAGGCTCCCTATTGCAGAAGCATAAGGGATCTTGCTCATGCGTTCTATTTCCTCAGGTGTGCTGGGGCACATCTTCTTGGAAAGATGAATACCATGTCTGAAGGGTATTAATCCCCTCTTAGAGTTTTCCATACTAAACCTCTTTAGTACTTCCTCTATGTACATCTTCTGTGAAAGTCCTAGCATCCTATTCGGTCTATCCCTATAGACCTTAATTCCTAGAATAAAGGATGCTTCACCTAGGTCTTTCATGGAGAATTCCTTGGACAACCACATCTTGACTGATGTCAACATGGGAATATCATTCCCAATAAGGAGGATGTCATCCACGTACAATACGAGGAAGACAACAGCGCTCCCACTGACCCTTTTGAAAACACATGGTTCCTCTTCATTTTTGATGAAACCAAACTTTTTGATCACATCATTGAAACGAGTGTTCCAGCTCCGAGATGCTTGCTTAAGTCCATATATGGACCTTTGCAGCTTGCAAACCTTGTGATCAGTATCACTGGATGTGAAACCTAGCGGCTGTTCCATATAGATATCTTCCTCAAGATATCCATTTAGGAATGCCGTTTTCACGTCCATTTGCCATATTTCATAATCGAAATAGGCTGCAACAGCAAGCAATGTGCGGATGGATTTTAGCATAGCTACTGGGGAAAAGGTATCCTGATAGTCAATGCCTTCGCGTTGACTATAACCTTTTGCCACCAGTCTAGCCTTGAATGTCTCCACATTCCCATCTGCACCAATCTTTCTCTTGAAGATCCATTTACACCCAATAGGTACTATACCTTCTGGTGGATCTACCAAGGTCCAGACTTGGTTTGAGTGCATCGAGTCAATTTCTGACTGCATTGCCTCTAGCCATTTCTCGGAGTCGATATCTGATATCGCCTCGTTGTAGGTTTTGGGATCATCACCATGAGCACCATTACCTACGAGGAACATTTCCTCTACATCCTCTGAAATAATACCTAAGTATCTTTCAGGGGGACGGAAAACTCTTTCCGATCTACGAGGTGGAGGAGGTAGTGTTCTTATTGGCTCAACCTGATTTGGTTCCACTTGGTCCTTAGCTCGTTCTGCTTGTGAGACTTTCTCATCAAGCTTGAATCTGCTTTCCAATGCCGCTATCTTGAATAAACTATTTTTCAAGAAAGATGGCATGTCGACTCACAATCACATTGTGGTCTTCTGGAATGTAGAAATAGTATCCTAATGACTCTTTAGGATATCCTATGAATCGAGCTCTAAAGGACCTAAACTCTAACTTGTCCGCTTGTTGTCTTTTGACATGAGCCGGACAACCCCAAATTCTGAGATGACTCAGACTTGGTTTCTTACCGTGCCATATCTCATACGGTGTGGTAGGAACGGTTTTAGAGGGAACCCTATTCAGTAAATAGATTGAAGTTAACAATGAGTGTCCCCAAAGAAAATCAGGGAGGTCTGTGAAGCTCATCATGGATCGAACCATATCCAATAGAGTCCGATTTCTCCATTCTGAAACCCCGTTGAGTTGAGGTGTTCCTGGTGGAGTCCATTGAGAGACTATGCCATTATTCCTTGAGATAGTCTAGGAATTCCCTGCTAAGGTATTCACCTCCTCGATCTGATCGAAGAACCTTAATGGGTTTTCCTAGTTTGTTTTTCTACTTCATGTCTGAATTCTTTGAACTTTTCAAAAGGCTTCAGACTTGTGTCTCATAAGATACACATACCCATACCTAGACAGATCATCGGTAAAGGTAATGAAGTAGACAAAATTGCCTCTAGCCGGCACATCAAATGGGCCGCACACATCAGTATGTACTAGGGCAAGGAGATCTGTGGCCCTCTCCCCATGTCCAACAAAAGGGAGTTTAGTCATTTTGCCTTGAAGACAAGGATTCACAAGTTGGATATGACTCAAAAGTCAATGGACTCAATAGCCCATTTTTCTCCAATTTGTTGATCCTATCTTCTGCTATATGACCTAATCTCAGGTGCCATAGATATCTGTCGTTTGGACTATCCCTAGGTCGTTTGGCATTCACGTTTTGCTCGATAGTTAGAAATAGGTACATCAATATGTAGCTGATAAAGACCATTAATAAGGAAACCATTTGCAATTTTATTTCTTTCATAAAGAATGTTACAATGGTCCTTAAAGAAGGTGATCACATAACCTTCTTGTGCTAAGCATGAAACAGAAATCAAATTCCTGCTAGCTGCAGGCACATAAATAACAGTCTTTCAAAACTAAGTCTAAACCAGATGGTAATCGAAGAGGGTATGTTCCCACGGCTACTGCAGCAACTCTTGCTCCATTACCGAACGCGTAGGATCATGTCTCCATCCCTCAGCCTCCTGCTATCCTCAAGACCCTGCATAGAAGTGCACAGATGAGCACTAGAACCAGAGTCAAGCACCCAACTGGATGCAGAAGAAACCGTAAGGTTAGACTCAATAACGAGCATACCTCCAGAAGGACCTTCCTTCTTGTTCTTCAGGGTGGCCAGGTAAGTAGGGCAGTTCCGCTTCCAATGGCCGTCGCTGTTGCAATGGAAACACTTTCCTTTGCCATCGGCCTTCTTTCTTCGATTCTGCCTTCTTCTTCTTTGATCCTTCCACCTTTTGCTTTTTCACAGACTTCTTTTTCTTTCCATAAGACTTTCTTTTGGAAGAAGTCCGTTCCATAGCAAGAACTGAGCCTTTAGAACCTTTCATAGAAAGCTCAGCGGTAACCAGCATATTCATTAACTCGGCCAAGGAATTTTGAAGTTTATGCATGTGGTAATTCATGATGAATTGCCCATATGCATCAGTCAAGGATTGCAGAATAATATCGTTCTGCAGGTCCAAGTCCAACTTCACACCGAGCTTCTCAAGCTCTTCCATGTCCTTGATCATTGTCAGACAGTGATCTTGGACTGACTGCCCATCACGCATCTTAGCCTTAAAAAGTCATTTCGTGACTTGATATTTGGCTGCGCGACTCTGTTCACCAAACATCTCCTGCAGGTGAGCCAACATTTGGCGAGCAGTCCCGATATCCTTCATGTTGGCGCTGGAGCTCATCAGACATCGAGCCCAACATGTAATATCTGGCCTTATTATCTTCGTCAATCCATTTTTCCAGAGACGCTCTCTGTTCAACAGATGGACGGGCTGGTAATGTGGGAGGGTCCTGGTCCAAAACATGGGTTAACTTCTCGAACCCAAAATAATTTTGTAGTTCCTGAGCCAATCTTTATAATTGGGTCCAGTCAGTCTATGTGTGTCCAGGATACGTGCCAATGGGTTGGACGCAGACATATTCCTGT
>QRFJ01002449.1:0-160267 GCA_006176705.1 Cocos nucifera | reverse complement strand
GAGAAACACCATTCGCCTTATCTTTTGGGATAGAGACAGTCATCCCGATCGAACTTAAACTTCCATCGACGTGGGTAGTGGCGTTCAATGAGCAACATAACCCGCAAGACCTTAGAGCCAACCTCGACCTACTGAAAGAAAAAAGAGAAGAAGCCCAAGTTTGGATGGCAGCTTATAGGTGAAAGGTGGTTCGATACTATAACTCCAGAGTCAGTGGTAAAATGTTTAGAGTGGAGGACTTAGTGCTTCGGCAAGCCACCATCTCTTAGCCTTAGAACAAGGGGAAGCTTGCCCCAAATTGGGAATGACCCTACGAGGTCACAAAAGTCGTTTGACTCGGGACATACTACTTGAAGGAACTCGGAGGGGCAGACCTACCTCGACCATGAAATTCAAAAAATCTATGAATGTATTATCGATGATTTGATTGCAATGAAATCCTCCTACTTCAATATCCTAAACTTTGTTGTATATCGATAATAAAGGGGGACTACCTCCCGAACTTAATCTCATGATAAATACGGCCACGTTAGGAATATGAGTAGAACCTCATCCTAACATGAGCAAAGTAGAAGGCCTCATTCATTTTAGACGAGATGAGGGGAGAGGCCCTGACAATGGTCCTAATGTGTCCCTACAGCCCATTAGGAATAGAAGGAGAACCTCATCTGAACATGATCAAAGTCAAAGGCCTCATTCATTTTAGACGAGATAAAGGGAGAGGCCCTGACAACAGTCCTAATGTGCCCCTACAGTCCGTTAGAAATAGGAGGAGAACCTCATCCTAACTTGAGCAAAATTGAAGATCTCGTTCGCTTTAGATGGGATGAGGGGAGAGGCCTTGACAACAGCCCAAATGTGCTCCTACAACCCATTAAGAATAGGAGAAGAACCTCATCCTAACGTGAACAAAGTCGAAGGCCTCATTCATTTTAAGATGAGATAAGAGAAGAGGCCCTGACAATGACCCTAATGTGCTCCTACAGCCGTTTGAAATAGGAGGAGAACCTCATCCTAATGTGAGCAAAGTCGAAGGACCTCATTTCATTTTAGATGAGGTAAGGGGAGAGGCCCTGACAACGATCTAATGTGCTCCTACAGCCCATTAGGAAATAGGAGGAGAACCTCATCCTAACATGAGTAAAGTCGAAAGCCTCATTCATTTTAGATGAGATGAGGGGAGAGGCCCTGACAATGGCCCTAATGTGCACCTACAGTCCATTAGGAAATAGGAGGAGAACCTCATCCTAACATGAGCAAAGTCGAAGGCCTTGTTCATTTTAGATGAGATGAGGAGAGAGGCCCTGACAATGGCCCTCATGTGCCCTTACAGCCCATTAGAAATAGGAGGAGAACCTCATCCTAACGTGAGCAAAGTTGAAGCCTTGTTCATTTTAGATGAGATGAGGGGAGAGGCCTCTGACAATGACCCTAATGTGCCCCTACAGTCCGTTAGGAATAGAAGGAGAACCTCATCTTAACTTGAGCAAAATTAAAGATCTCGTTCGCTTTAGATGGGATGAGGGGAGAGGCCCTGACACCAACTTTAATACGCCCCTATGATCTCATTAGGAATAGAAGGAGAACATCGTCCTAACAAGAGTAAAAAAAAAATAGAGAGAGAGAAGGGTCGAAGCCGAGCATTGAATTCACATGAAGCAACGATGGATAAGGTATTATTTTATTACAAGTTTAAATTTATTAGAAGTAGGATGGAGGTCAGCCAAACCAACTACATATTATAAGAAAGCCAATGCGATAGGGATCGACAAGATCGATTACGAAAAAAATATATAAAAAGAGGCAAAGCCTTAAGATGGACCAAACTTCTTAGGCTTCGGGTCGTCGATGCCGGCCATCACCAAGGTCTACTTTAACCTAATAATTTTTTCCTCAAGTTCTTTCTTTTTATACAAATTATCTATATACACTTTATTGATATGCCCAAACTGGCCCTCAAGCTCCCACCACTGCCTTCTTAGGACCTCAGACTCAACCTGCACATCCTGGATGGCTTGATGCTCATAGATCAGTTGGAGCTTCAATCGTTGAACTTTGACTTTCTCCATCCTCACAGCCTCTGAAAGCTCACCAATGGTCTTCTTCAAGGAGGCAATCTCCTCTGACTCTTTACCAGAGATAGCCTGCCGACCATCAGCTAGTTGTTGCTAGAGATGGCTCACCTCTCTGTTAGCTGTCCGGCTTATGTCAAACGGTTAATTACAGATAAACTTGGACCTAACCTCAAAGATGGATTTGAGATGAAGAAGAATTTCTCCTTCCAGCCATGGATGGAAGAGGGGGTGTGCTTAAGTAATCCCTTCCTATCGAATTAGGGGGGCACATACCACCAATCCTTAGCAGTCAGGTGGTGTTTGAAGGTAAAGAAGGTCCGAAATAAGGAAATGGTAGGTCAGATGCCTACCATGGTACACAAGGAAAGAAATTCTTTGATGAACCTAAAGGAGTTTGGCGCCATAGCAGTAAGAAAGATGTTGCGAAATCTAAATAGGTTGGCCATGAAAGGGGGTAAGGGTAACCTAAGCCTAGCCCAAAGAGACTCTAAATACAGGCAGGTTTGGCTAGGAGGTGGAGAGTAGGCCCTATCATTGGGTCCAAGAAGCTTGAGATCATATTCGGAGGGAATATCAAACTAAATCCTAGCTAAAGAAAGATCGTCAGGCTGAAGTTGGCAGGCAATAATTATCAATGGAAAGAATGAAGGGGGCAATTCAAAAAGCTCGACCTCCCTGGATGATAGGTTCGCTAATACTAGAGGAGCCAAACTCTCCAAGCAGATCGATCGGGATTCCTCGGTGGACATCCAGATCAAAATAAAATCATAAAAAATGCTCGAAAAGCTAAGAAAATAAAGCGCAAAAAACTTCTACAAAAAGACCTATGGAGCAGAAAGCAGAGAATATAGGAATAACTCAAAAAAGGATAGCAAAGCTGACCTAAGTTGATTGGAAGAGGCAGAGAGACAACGAAGGCCATAGAAGACAGACGAGAGAACACCTGGGATCAAAGGAAGTGGAAGGAAAAGCCTGAGCTCTCGCGCAATGGAGAGAAGAAAACTCGAAGAAGAGGAGGAAGAAGATTTCAAAAGAGGTAACAACTCGGAGGAAGAAAATGGGTTAAATAGCCCTAAGGATTCTAGGCAGTTATGATTGCGAATATCCTTCGACCGACCTATGGCCGATGCGTGCCCCCTCTATCATGGCAGAGATTGATGGTGGATAGGCCCATAATGAAGCCATACCATGGGCAGAGTTTTGGTGCGGAGCTCCAAAGGCGTCTCTTCGGATCACCTCAAATTTATGAAGCTTTGACACCAGTGCAGAAGCACCAAGAAATGCCTCGCCCTAGCAAGCATAGAAAATGGAAAGGGACTTCGACAGTCACACTCAATATTCTCCTTCCTTGAACTTCAAACTCGAGAGTATGGGGACTAGTGTTGTGGATAAACCCACTCTTATCGAAGTTCGGTTGGATGCTTGATCTCAGAAGGATCCCGCCAGGCAGTAGCCTCCATGGTTAAACCTCGGGCCTCCTTCAGCAGTTGAATTCCTCCCGAACTGCTCCTTCAGCTAGACTCCTCCAACAGTTGAACTCTTCTCAAACTTCTCCTTCAGCCAGACTCTTTTTCTAGCCGAACTCCTCCAATAGTCGAACTCCTATCAGACTTTTTCTTCAGTCGGATTCCTCCAACAATCGAACTTCTCTCGAATTTCTCCTTCAGATGGACTCCTCCAAACAGCTAAACTCCCTAAGAACTCCATCCAGCAGCCACAGAGGACCTCAGCACTCATCCTCAATATAGCCAAAAGAATTGTCAATCTCTCCCATCCGAGCTTTAGTCGTTGGACCCCGACGGGCTCGCACATCATGACAACAGACACTATCCCCCATAACAAACTCCATGTGGCCTTGAACGGCCCACTAACGGATGGTTACGGTTGTTACTATCAGTTTGTTACAAGCTCCATCCATATAAAGGACCCTCTAGATACGCTTTCGAAAAAAAAAAAGCTCTCCTTCTCTTTCTCAAAACTCTGCTAGAATCTCTCTATGCATTCCATTTCTATTGGCAGAAATAACTGACTTGATCATCGGAGAGTTTTGCTGGAGCTACCACCCCAGACTCTGGATGAGACTTATTTCACAAGTCCTGGTGGTGACCTCATCCTCTCCAAATATAGCTTCGACTTCGGCGATGGCCAGATTTCATGCCAACAATAATGTATATCAAGTGTAAGTGATTGTATGCCATATGGGTTGGTTGTGTTAGATATGTGCCCTGAAAGTCAGATTGGCTAAATACTTATAATACACTTCTAAGGGCAATTTTATAATTTTGACTATAAATTAATAAAAAAATTATTTTTCTATCATAGTGTGTATTTAAAGTATTTGTGATACATCCTTTAAGTTAATGATATTGATAATTCATACTTTCAAGAGTTAAAAATTTGAGATATGAATTTTTATATTTAACTCATAAATGCCTCCCAATCGTAGGATCATTATAAGGATGGTGATCGATCTAGAAGGTTGGTGTATGATCGCTTTCTTAGGATAGATATGTCTTGAGTCTATAATGTGGAGACATCGGAGCGAGAGTATAGGCACTTGTTAGACAATGAGGGCACTGAGCGTGACCACCTCGAGCAATCATAAGGAAGTTTACCTTCTCATCAATGACTAACTCGATGCTGCAGTGGTATGTTTAGTTCTTTGACTCGAGGTGCATCAGTAGTTTATCTTGAGGGTGTTATAGTTTGACTACACCATAACTCGATCTCTAAGCCATTTAGAATCCTGAGGTGTATGTTGGCTGTAGTATGTTCATTATAGAAATTGGATTGCACCAATAGGGGATCTATCTATCTCGATAGATGAGGAGCAGCCCTATGATAATCATGAGATTGAGTCCTTAAGTCCATGGCCATGGTAGAGTAAAGATGATAGAAAGAGTTTCTATTAGAGTTTCACATTGGACTCGTATCGAATGATTAATTCATATGACAGATGCTAGGTTTAACGAGTTCAGCTTAACAGGACTCAAGATAGAAGAACCCAATCACACAGATAACTACACCGAGAGATTCACTTTCAGTTCTCATAGGTTGCCACCATATACTGTTAGGTATCATTGGTGGATTTTGGGAGCAATTAGAATGATTTAGATGATCGTTCATTCTAATTATATGAATCAAAAAAGTTCTGATCCAATGAAAGGTGTTTCGATTATGTCGATAATAGAGATTGTGACATATCTCATTACCATATGGAACTAAATCTAACTAGATCATACAAATAAGGGTTTGGATCTTGATGTCATCAATTGAGCTAATCTAGTTCGATTGATTTTGATTAGATTTAATTAGGTTCAAGAAAATCGTGCTGGCACATGATTGAGCCTAATATTCTTCTTTTGTAATCATTTTGGTTCATCTCAGCTGAGCCAAATTTATTTGGGCTCACTCAGAAACGTTATCTTAGTCTGACTGGTGCTTGTCCAGATTAGAAAAGGATTGTCTTAATTCATTAGCTAGATTTAAGATTATACCTGCTAATTTCTGTCACCTACTAATTCTTATTTTTGGATAAAGGTCAACAGTTGACCCTGGACACTTGGATATAGGGCCATGTGTTATACACCTATAGGAGAGCACTTGGGGCTCTTGTCTCCCTACTAAAAAAGGTAAGAGAGAGGGTGCACACCACCCTAGGTGTGCACCTCATATGGATAAGAGATGGAGTCCCTTACAGATGGGACTCTAGGGTTTCTTGATGGATTTAAATACCTAGGCGCCAAAGACTTTTGCTTTATCTAGTCTTGGCACCACCTATGTGGATTTTTGAAGGACTCTCATTTGATTAGATCAGATGGCATCATCCCATCAATCAGATTTAGATTTGATTGAATGAAGACCTCTGATTGGCTGGGATGATGTGGCACTACATGGCATAGCAAGGTCTATTTAAACCCTATCTACACCTAGGGTTTAGAACCCTTACATAATTCCCACACCCCAAGGCTGTCTCTCTCTCAATTCTATGCCCCATCTGATCCTCCCTCTCCCCTCTCCATGCCCAAGGACTTGGGCATGGGTTCAAGTACCATCCAATGAAGTAAGGTGCCCAGATCAGGAAGAAGGCAGCACTGCTAAAAGAGACGACCGCTGCTTCTTCAAAAAAATTTTTGAAAAACTTTAAGATCAGATCTAGATATTATTTTTGAATAGATAATTCAGAAGAAGAAGAGCTTCAGATCCTACCTAAGTGGACAATGGAAGAGGCCAGGCACGAGAATGATTCATTCCCAAATCTCAGGATCAATCAAGATCATCACGGGATAATCTGATTACCCAAAATAAGGTATGAAATTAAATTAGATTTAATTTAATTTTTATTTTTAATATTAGATCTTTAGGGTCAAATCCAAAATATTTCAGATCTGATTAGGATCATAATTTTTTTTTTAAAATATTCTTTCAGATCCAATCAAATCTGAACGATCCTATGCCTGAAAAACAGGATTTTTTCTTCAACTAGTATCAGAGCTGCATTGGTAGTTCATCAGATCTATTTTAGATTTTATTTAATTCTTATTTATGATCTAATATTAAATGATTTTAGATGTTATATCAAATGTGATAAGATTTGAAATCAAAAAATTAAAATTAGAATGATTTAGATCTACAATGTATGAGATGCATGACTAGACTAGGTATAGAATAGTTCTATATGTAGTCTAGCATCATCATATTTTTAATTTAATTAAAAATAATTTTAAATTTATTTAATTTTTATTTTTTTTAAAATTATAATTATTATAACAAGATCTAAAAAATAAAAAATAGTGTTTTAATTTTTTCATATGAGATATGAAAGATGAATGCTTAGACTAGTTATAGAATAGTTCTATAAAATATCTAGAATAATTTTGTTTGATGTAATCAAATTTAAATTCTATTTTTTAGATATTATATATGATATATCAGATATGGAAGCATGTATATTTAATTTAGTTATAATACATGAGATTTATGCAAAATATGTATAAGTTAGATCATTAAGTGTATATGAGATATATGATTTAGATCTAACAAATTTTATAGTAAAAATTATATTTTTAATTAACATGTTCTCTTTGACCGTCCGATCATAAGAATAAAGTAGGATTTAAAGGCCAACTCCTTCCATTCGATGGGATGTTCTTATGATGTGTAGGGGTGCTACGCGTTCATTCTTAATCAAAAATCAAAATTTATTTTTCTACAATACCCTAGATCTTAAAACCCTAGAATTTTATTACATGTTTTGTTCATGAATCCAAAATTTTATTAAGAATTAAGATTATAAAATTAATTAGGTCTAAAAATTATGAATTTTTAGATCTAAGATATATTCATAAAATTGGGTTCGGACTTGGGTAGCTCAATTAGGTCTAGCGGTTGATCATACTGAATCAAGAGTTGGTTAGGTGTGATCAAAGAAAGCTTAGATTTGACCAGCCTAATAGGATTAAGTCTGAGTCAAGATCGAATCACATTGAGATGTGACTCAATCAAGTCAAACCTAATTTGGCTCTATGGTTCGAGTCTGGATTGTAGGCTAACCCAATTGGTTCTAATTCAATAATTTGGTGTCTAAGGTCAGTCTGGCAGATACAACCGAATGGTTTTTAATTGGGAGCTACTCGACCTGAATGCAATCTAGTCGAGTTAGTGGTGTATCCCTTCCACCGATCTCACTTACTTGGCCATTTATGACAACCCAATTTTGATTTGAGATGGCTAATAATTCGAGCCAACCCATACCACTAGGTTAGTTATAATTGTTATGACTAAGCCAAGTCAAGTTTAAAGAGACCTAAATTAAATTTTTCAAAGAAAATATTAAGTCTAAGATCTTCCACCATTTTAGATGTGCGAGCTCTTTTCGAGATTGACTATTCTTGGCTGGATATAGTGGTTCAGTTGCACTAGAAAGACACAATCATGACTATTAGGCATTGGATGCTATGGGTTGGAGGATGGGTTGGGCTCAATATTTTGGATACGATGAGGGATCCAATCAAAAATCCAATTCATGCAAATGGTGGGTCTAACTTAACTAAGAAGTGGATCAATATTCCAGATATGGTGAGATTCATGAATTAGAGATCAAGTTTGGGTGCACCATGATTAGAGAATCATTAGATAAGAGTTGTCCACTCATCGGTTGACCCATCATCAATAACTGTTAGGTAAGATGATAAGCCAATCGGTGGGACCGCACCACCAACTAGTAATCAATAATCATGAAGATTTTTGCATCTCTGCTAAGAAAGTATAGGAATCTAAGTAAATAGTGGGAGCCTAATTTATTTAAAAATAAAACCCCTAAATAAATTGATTAAGTCTAATTACAAAATCTAACTAAAAATTTTGACTCTCTATAGGAAGATGCCTACGTCCAACCCACTAGCTGCATCCTAGACACCCATAGACTGACCGAACTCAACTATAAGGATTGGCTCTGAAACTTTAAATTTTTTTTGAATTCTAAGAAGTTGACTCATGTTTTGAAACAGAATCCTCCCATCTTATGAGCCTGTCCATCCGCTAATTAGAGAGCATCTCTCGATAAGTAGATGGATGAAGATAACAAAGCCAGATATTACATGTTGGCCTCGATGTCTAATGAGCTCCAGCACCAACAAGAAGATATTAAGACTAGCCACCAAATGTTGGCTCATCTATAAGAGTTGTTTGGTGAACAGGGTCGCACAGCCAAATATCAAGGCACTAAAAGACTGTTTAAGGCTCAGATGCATGATGGACAGTCGGTCCATGATCATTATCTGATGATGATCAAGAACTTAGAAGAGCTTAAGAAGCTCGGTATCAAGTTAGATCAGGATCTATAGATTGACATAATTCTGTAGTTCTTGACTGATGCGTATGGATAGTTCATCATGAACTACCATATGCATAAACTTCATAATACCTTGGCTGAACTCATGAACATGCTGGTTACTGCTAAGCTTTTTATGAAAGGTTCTAAAGACTTAGTACTTGCTATAGAGCGGACTTCTTCCTAGAGACAGTCTTTTGAAAAGAAGAAGTCTATGAAAAAGCAGAAGGTGGATGGTGGGAAGAAGAAGAAGGTAGAACCAAAGAAGAAGGCCAACAAAGAAACATATTTTCATTGTAATACTGACGGCCACTGAAAGTGGAACTATCCTCTTTACCTGACTACCTTGAAGAACAAGAAAGAGGCAGGTCCTTCAAGAGGTATGCTCGTTATAGAATCTAACCTTACAATTTCTTCTATATCTAGTTGGATGCTTGACACTGGTTCTAGTGCTCACTTGTGCACTTTCATGCAGGGTCTTGAGAAGAGCAGGAGGTTGAGGGATGGTGAGATGATCCTATGCATCGGGAATGAAGCAAGTGTTGCTGCTGTAGCCATGAAAATTTATTCTCTGTGATTACCATCAGGATTAGAATTAGTTCTTAGAGACTATTTTTATGTGGCTGTAGCAAGCAGAAATTTAATTTCTATTTCTTGTTTAGCACAAGAAGGCTATGTAATTAGTTTTCTTAAGGACCATTATAATATTTTTTATGAAAGAAATAAAATTGCAAGTAGTTTTCTTATAAATGATCTCTACCAGTTACATATTTTTTTTTCTATTTTTAATATCAAGCAAAACATGAATGCCATAGGATCAAAGAGACCTACAGATAGTCTAAATGATAGATATCTTTAGCATCTTAAGCTAGGTCATATAGCTGAAGACAGGGTTAACAAATTGAAGAAATTCGGGCTATTGAGTCTATTGACTTTTGAGTCATATCTGATTTATGAATCATGCCTTCATGGCAAAATGACCACGCTTTCTTTTATGGAACATGGGAAAAGGGCCACAGATCTACTTGCCCTAGTACATACTGATGTATGCGGCCCATTTGATGTGCCAGCTAGGGATAATTATATCTACTTCATCATCTTTATCAATGATTTGTCTCAGTATGGGTATGTGTATTTGATGCGATATAAGTCTAAAGCTTTTAAAAAATTCAAGGAATTCATACTCGAAGTAGAAAAATAAATAGAAAAAAATCATTAAGGTTCTTCGATCAGATCAAGGAGGTGAATACCTTAGTAAAAAATTCTTAGACTATCTTAAGGATAATGACATAGTCTTTTAATGGACTCCACCTGGAATGCCTCAACTCAACGAGATTTTAGAATAGAGAAATCGGATCCTATTAGATATGGTATGATCCATGATAAGTTTCACGAACCTTCCTGAGTTTCTTTTTGGGTATTATCTGATGACCGCTATATATTTACTAAATAAGGTTTCCTTTAAGACCATTCCTACCATACCATATGAGATATGGCATGGTAAGAAATCAAGTCTGAGTCATCTCAGAATTTGGGGTTGTCCGATCCATGTTAAGAGATAACAGATGGACAAATTAGAGTCTAGGTTCTTTAAAGCTCGATTTATTGGATATCCTAAATAATTATTAGAATATTATTTCTATCTCTTGGAAGATCATAATATGATTGTGAGTTGACATGCCATCTTTCTTAAAAAATAGTTTATTCTAGATGATGGCATCAAAAGATAGATTAGACTCGAGGAGAAAGTCTTAGATAAGAAATGAGCTAAGGAATCTATGAAACCCAATCAGATTAAGCCAACCCAGACACTACCTCCTCCACCTTGCAGATCAAGTAGAATTTTCCATCATTCTGAAAGGTACATAGGTACTATATCAAAAAATGTAGAAAAAATGTTCCTCACAGAAAATAGAATTCATGGTGATGATCCCAAAACTTATGATGAGATGATACCAGATATCAACTCTGAGAAATAGTTAGAGGTAATGAGGTCAGAGATTAAGTCAATGCATTCGAACCAAGTCTGAACCTTGGTAGATCCACCTGAAGGTATAGTACCTATTGGATGTAAATGGATCTTCAAGAGAAAGATTGGTGCTGATGGAAATGTAGAGACATTCAAAGCAAGGCTCGTAGCGAAAGGGTATAGTCAGCACGAAGGCATTAACTACCAGAATATTTTTTTATCATTAGCCATGCTCAAATCCATTCGCACATTGCTTACTATTGCAGCCTATTTTGATTACGAAATATGGCAGATGGACATGAAAGTGGCATTCTTAAATGGATATCTTGAGGAAGATATCTATATGGAACAGTCACTGGATTTCACATACAGTGATAATGATCATAAAGTATGCAAACTACAAAGGTCCATATATTTACTTAAGCAAGCATCTCAGAGTTGGAATGCTCATTTCAATGATGTAATCAAATTATTTGGATTCATCAAGAATGAGGAGGAGCCCTGTATTTCAAAACGGTCAGTGGGAGCGCTATTGTCTTCCTCATACAGTACGTGGATGACATCCTCCTAATTGAAAATGATATTTTCATGTTGACTATAATCAAAATGTGGTTGTCTAAGAAGTTCTCTATGAAAGATCTAAGAGAGGCATCCTTTATTCTAAGAATTAAAGTCTATCGGGATAGACCAAATAGGATGCTAGGTCTCTCATAGAAAATATACATAGAGGAGGTGCTGAAGAGATTTAGCATAGAAAACTCCAAGAGGGGTTTAGTACCCTTTAAACATGGCATTCATCTCTCCAAGAAGATGTACCCTAGCTCACCTGAGGAGATTGAATGCATGAGCAAGATTCCTTATGCTTTAGTAATAGGAAGCCTCATGTATGTCATGCTATGTACATGACCTAATATTACCCATGCTGTGAGTGTCACGAGCAGGTATCAGCCAAATCCAGATGAAGAGCACCGAACTTCTATTTAATGTATCCTTAAGTACTTGAGAAGGACTAAGGATATGTTTCTAGTCTTTGGTAATAGAGAACTCCAGGTTCAGCATTATAAAGACTCAAATTTTATGTCCGACATAGATGATCGAAAGTTGACATTTGAAAATCTATTTATTTGTAATGGTGGAGTTGTTAGTTGAAAAAGTTTCAAGCAAATGATGATAGCAGACTTGACCATAGAAGCAGAGTACATCACTACGTTGGAAGCTACAAAGGAGGTGTTCTTATATAAGAAGTTCGTTGTAGAGATTTGGAGTGATGCCATAGATGCCATCCCTCTGTACTGTGACAACAATGGCACCATAGCCCTAGCTAAGAAGCTGAGGTCTCACCAAAATTCCAAGCATATCGAGCGGCGATACCACCTCATCCATGATTATCTTGAGAAGGGATACGTCGAGGTCAAGAGAGTCAACACTATAGACAATGTGGCTGATCTGTTGACAAAGTCATTGAGCCGGCAGAAGATCAAAGCCCACCTTAAGAAAATGGGACTTATATTTGTAGCTAATTGGCTTTAGATCAAGTGGATGTTTGTTAGATGTATACCCCAGAAGACAAATTGGCTAAACACTTATAATACACTTCTAAAGGTAATTTTGTAATTTTAACTATAAATTAATAAAAGGATTATTTTTCTATCATAGTATGTATTTAAAGTATCTATGATACATCTTTTGAGTTAATGGTAATGACAATATATAATTTCACGAGTTGAAAATTTAAGACATGAATTTTCATAATTAACTCATAAATAGCTTTCGACCGTAGGATCATCATAAGGATGGTGATCGATCTAGAAGGTTGGTGTACGATCACTTTCTTAGGAGAGATATGTCTTGAGTCTATAGTGTGGAGACACAGAAGCGAGAGTACAAGTACTCATTAGAGAATGATGGTACTGAGTGTGACCACCTCGAGCAGTCATAAGGAAGTCAATTTTCTCGTCGATGACTGACTCGATGCTGCAGTGATGTGTTTGATTCTTTGATGTGAGGTGCATCGATAGTTTACCTTGAGGGTGTTATAGTTTGACTACACCATAACTCAATCTTCTAGCCATTTGGAATCCTGAGATGTATGTTGGCTATAGCATGTTCATTGTAGGAATTGGATTGCACCAATAAAGAATCTATTTACCTCGGTAGATGAGGAGCAGCCCTATGATAATCATGAGATTGAGTCCTTAAGCCCATAAAAATAGTAGAGTGAAGATGATAGAAAGAGTTTCTATTAGAGTTTCATATTGGACTCAAATTGAATAATTAATTCATATGACTAATGTTGGGTTTGATGAGTTCACCTTAACCCTAATCCTATTAGGGCTCAAGATTGAAGAACCCAATCACATAGATAATTGCACCGAGAGGTTTGCTTTCAGTTCTAATGGATTACTACCATATACTGCTAGGTGTCACTGATGGATTTTGGAAGCAATTAGAATGATTTAGATGATCGTTCATTCTAATTGTAGGAATAAAAAAAAATTTGGTCTATCGAAAGGTGGTTCGATGATAGAGATCGTGACATATCTTATTACTGTATGGATCTGAACCTAACTGGATCACACAAACAAGGGTTTGGATCTGAATGTCATCAATTGAGCTAATCCAGTTTAATTGATTTGGATTAGATTCAATTAGGTTCAAGAAATACATGCTAGCATATGATTGAGCCTAATATTCTCCTTTTGTAATCATTTTGGTTTGTCTCGACTGAGCTAAATTTATTTGAGCTCACTCAGAAACCTTGTCTTAGTCTAACTGGAGCTTGTCTAGATTAGAAAAGGATTGTCTTAATTCATTAGATGGATTTAAGACAATACTTGCCAATTCCTATCACCTGTTAATTCCTATTTTGGATATAGGTCAATAGTTGAGCCTGAACACTTGGACATAGGACCATGTATCACATGCCTATAGGAGAGAACCTAGGGCTCTTGTCTCCCTACTAAAAGAGGCAAGAGAGAGGGCACACACCACCCTAGGCATGTGCCCCATATGGATAAGAGATGGAGTCCCTTACAGATGGGACTCCAGGGTTTCTTGATGGATTTAAATACCTAGGTGCCAAAGACTTTTGCTTTATCTAGTCTTGGTACCACCTATGTGGATTTTTGATAGATTTTCATTTGATTGGATTAGATGACATCATCCCATCAATCAAATCTAGATCTGATTTAATGAAGCCCTCTGATTGGCCGGGATGATATGGCACTACATGGCACAACAGGGTCTATTTAAAACCTATCTGCGGCTAGGGTTTAGAACCCTTGCATAATTCCCATGCTCCAAGGCTACCTCTCTCTCTCTTCCATCCCCAACTAATCCTCTCTCTCCCCTCTCCATGTCGAAGGAGTTGGGCATGGGTTCAAGTACCATCCAACAAGAAAGGTGCCTAGATCAGGAAGAAGACAACACTGCTGAAAGAGATGACTGCTGCTTCTTCAAAAAGATTTTTGAAGAACTTCAAGATCAGATTCAGATCTAATTTTTGAAGAGGTGACTCAGAAGGAGAATATCACTAGATCTTGCCCGAATGGACACTAGTAGAGGATAGGCATGTGCGTGGCTCCTTCCAGAATCTCAAGATCAATCAGGATCATCATAGGATAATCTGATTATCCAAAATAAGGTAAGAAATTAAATTAGATTTAATTTTATTTTTATTTTTAATATTAGATCTTTAGGATCAGATTCAAAATATCTTAGATCTGATTAGAATTATAGAAAATTTTTTTAAAATATTTTTTCAGATCCAATCAGATCTGAATGATCCTATGTCAAAAAAATAGGATTTTTTCTTCAGGTTGTCCTCTTAACCAAAGAGTGTGTAGACTTTGGTATGGCATGCAGGTGAGATGTATGGATACATCTGCACTGAACGTGACCAACTCTAGAGCTTTTCTACTATCAAGATTTGCTCTGATAGGAATATGGGTATAAGTATCTCTCCGACCTGAGATCACCATGGTGACTTCTAAGCAACTCATTGTGCTTTTGGTGCCGAACTACAGAAAATTCTAATTCAGTGATGGAAGGTATCTTGGCATAGTCAAGTACTTGAGTAGTCGGTGTGTGAGTCATGATGGGATTGACCACTCTAGTTTAGAAGCTGTATTCAATTATATTTTAATTTAGTAAATTCTTGGCCAGGATAGTCCTAGTGAGGAGTCACGAAGCTAATTACTTTAGGACATGATTTGGATGTATCTTTCAGAATTGATAGTTTAACTCTGAGTCATCCACATACACAGAGGTCAAATGGATGAATTATGTGATAACTATATTCATGTAGGTTCTAAATATTATGATTATGACTATTCGACCTATCTGAATGTTGGGTACTATTGCTAGATGGTCATTTTGATTAGTACAGAAAGTTGTTCTCGTGCTACCGGCTTAGGTTCGAACCTATGGGGTCACACATACTAGAAGTTTCTACCTAATCTGATGGCTGGTGAAGAGTTTTACTGGACTGAGACTCTACAGTCAAGAGTTCCACTGAACTAGGACTCTTCAATTGAGAGTCTTACTGCATTAGGACTTTGAGTTCTGGTTGTCTGGGACTCTATGATCAGGAGTCCTAGTAGATAGGGACTCTATGGTCAAGAGTTTCATTAGATTGAAACTCTTCGACCAAGAGTTCTACTACTCTAGAACTTTGAGTCCTACTTATTTGGGACTCTATGATCGAGAGTCTATACTCTGCGATCATGAATTTTACTCATTTCGGACATCGGGATCAAGTCCCACTGGTTTAGAACTTTTTGATCAAGAGTTTCATTTTGATGGAACTTTATTATCCAGATATCTACTGGATTTAGATTCTATATTTATGAAAAATTTAATTAGTGATTTGATCACTAATTAATTAATTTGATTGAGTAATTATTTTTGGATCAAGTCCAATTGAATTAGATTCAGTTGGGTTTGACCTGATTAGGTTATGAGATTACTTAATCACCGAGAAAGTATGATCACTGATTTGATCAGGGATTAGGCTTATTTAATTTCTGATTTGATTAAAATTTAACTAAGGCTAATTAAGCCTAAATAGGTTAGATTTAACCTTGTCTAATTGGGCCTAACCAATTTAGATTGGGTTGGTTCAATTTGATGAATAATTATGAGACTAGTTTGACCAAGTCTTCCATGTGCCACCTCACCCTTCTTGCACCATTTTTTCCTCCATGAGAAAGATGTTCTCATGAATTTTTTTCCATGCAAAAGAAGGTTTTCGCACTCCCTTATCATGTCTTAAATGGATGGGTTTTCTCTGATTGTAATTTGAATTCAAATGGGATTTGAATTCAAATAGCAAACCACTTTATCCCAACTCTTCCACATGCCATGTTGACTTGTTCACCCTATATAAAATTCCTAGAATTTTTTTTAGGTGAGATTTTTTCTGGACTTCTCTCCTCTAGTTCTTGAGCCCTTCCATAGCCTATGAAAAATAACAAAAAAAATTTGAGAAGAAAAATTGGGAGAGAAAACTAGGCACCAAGGTTTGAGTGCTGTGCTGCCCTAGATCTTGATCTAGGGTTTTTTTTTTGATTTCACAAGATCTGAGCATCAGATCTTCAAAAAAAATTTTTGAGTACTTCCTCATCCTCTCTTCTACCCATGCTATTGATTTGGAGTATCCAAAGTTTTGGTGGAGGGAGATCAAAATTATTCGATCAGATCTAGCTATTAGGAGCATTCTTCATCGAGCTAGCATTCAAAAGGAGCCGATCGAGATCAAGACCTCGTATGGACCATCCATGGAGGCCAAACACATGTGTGGCTGCATCACAATGATTAGATCTACCTGATGATTAGATCGGTAGTGATTCGATTGTGGAGTTTATCTATCCATGCAAGGTAATGTGTTCTAAACACATAGATTAGCAAAATTGTTTTATTACCTATAGTGATTTTATTTTCAAATTTCAAAGCATGCATGTATATCATATTAGATCCTGATGATACAGAATTTATAGATTTGATCTGTAGCTCTTTATAAATTAATTAGATTAATTTTTATTTTTGCTATAATTAATTTTTAAAAAGTTTCAAAAGTAAAGCTAGAAATCCTGCTTGCTTTCCATCATGAGAAGCTAGCACTTCGATCGGATCTTCATTCAACGAACCTCTGATCTATGTTTGCAGCTTCATATGGATTACCTGTAAAGGCCAAATGCATGTGTGGCTCCAAGCAATAAAGGATTAGAATAGAATCAACCATCGAGTTCTCGACCCATGTGAAGATAAGAGATTTGATCTCTTCTCTCACTTAGATGTGATCTACGATTTAGATCTAGAATTATTCTAGATCTAGGATATTGATTTGATCAATACCAAAATATTTATTTTTAAATTTATGTATGCATTATTACATGTAATAGATCCTAGATGTAGGATTTAGTAATTAGATTACATGCTTTAGTAGATTAAATAGTTTAATCTATAACTTCCACTATAATTTATTTCAAAAAAGTTTTAAAATTCAAGCATGAAACCCTGCATGTTTTCCATCACTGGAGTGCTACAATAGTGCTTCCCTAAAGGCATGAGGTTGAGAGAGGCTCGATGGTGTAGCAGCTAAGGGAGGTATCTTAATAAAGAGTATTAGGAGGCATCTCAGAGAAATTGGGAGTAGATCTCAGAAAGAGTCAGGGAGTCTCAAGAGCCTTGGGATGAGATAGGTGGGTCTGAGCCCAGAACAAAATTTGAGCTATAGTTCCTTCGGGTGAAACTAAATCAATGGTTGGTGTAGGTATAAAAGAGGATGAAGTGCTGGGATGGAATTTTCTAAGGTTCAGTCACTGGATTTAGAGTAGTTGGATGAGCTCCTGTATGTTCCGGAGGAGCCTACAGGGTGCAGTGTATCAAAGATGATTTTGGAGGGATCCATAGAGTGCGGAGAGTCTAAAAGAGTAGCGATGATGATCGAGGTGTAGTGGCAGGCTTAGCAATGCAACATTAAGTGGTTGGCCTTGGGTGACTTGGTGACAGAGTTAGATTCTTCTACAGTATCAGATGGACTTCGGGTATAGGTGGAGCTAGACAGTGGTGGCTTCATAGGTAAAAAGAAAATTTGGCATGAGTTTAGAGTAGATGAGTGCAGGAGGATCGATATCCTAGCACCAATGCCGGTAATGCACAATTTCGGATGGAGCAACATGTGCAGGTGGACAAGCATAGCTTTAAGGAGATCGTGTCAGGTGGTACAGCATGTGAAGGTATAGAAATGCTGTAGGTTCTCTAGAGAAGTTCAAAAAAATGATGCAGCTGCTAAGTAGAAGGAATCGTATAATTCTTAGATGGTATGAAGAAGCAAGCCAAGATCTTCAATTATAGAGGCGGTCATCCCAAAGGTTTCCAAGGGTGCACAGCAACTAAAGAGGATTGGCAGAAGCATTAGGGTTTGCACAAGGAGCTATCTTCAACATGGAGGGAGGAGGAAGGAGGTGTGCCCCACTCTTCCTTCAGCCTTAACAGTATCAAGGGATCCTACACAATAGATCAAAGCTTGTCCTGATCAAATCAGAGCTTGTCTTAGTCTCATACGAGGGGCATTAGGACAAGGGTCATTTTGACCCAGTCTTTGCAGGAAAGAAAGGAGTAGGCACACATCCCATGAAGGGAGAGGGTGCACGCCCCTCCTGGCATGTGCGCCTAGTGGATAAGCATGGAGGTTCCCCATTCAAATAGATTTGAATTTGTCAATGTAGTTTTAAATTGTTCACACTCTAGGAGAGAGAACCCCCACACCAACTCCACTTTATCAGATAAGGTGGCACCATTTTTTCCTTTATTTTGTGTGATAAAATAAGAAGAAAATCTGAATATGGCATGGAAATTAGGAAAAAGTCCTTTTGCTTGTTGGCTTTGACTCATTCAAAGTCGAGAAAGCCTAGGACTCTAGGTTTGTCTATAAATAGACATGCTAGCCAAAGGGTTTGGCCATCTAATTTACCATGCCCAGACTCTACCTTGAATGAAAAATCTAATTTTCCATCGCAGGATCGTCTAGATTTGATTAGGTCTAAGATGGATTTTTCCATAAAAATTTCTACAATCTGATTAGATCTAAAAATTCTCAAATCTGATCATAGTGATTTATTATTAAAAATTAAAAATTAAATTAAATTAGATTTAATTTTAAGTACCTTATTGGGTAATCTGATTACCCTATGATGATCATGTTGGTTTCTGAGGTTCTAGAATGAACCACGCACGTGCTTAGTCTCTACTGGTATCTACTCAGGCAAGATCTGAATGTCTTCTCCTTGCAAATCTCTCCTCCAAAGATTAGATCTAAATCTGATCTGTAGATCCTTCAAAACTATTTCTGAAAGCAGCCCGTCCGTCTCATGAACACCATCGCATAGATCCTGAATCTTGTGCCAAAAACCATGGACCTTCAACTTAGATTTGTGCCTAACCTTTTAGACATGTAGAAGAGAGGGAGAGAGAGAATTAGAGAGGTGTGGAAGATGAATGGAGCAGCACTTGGGCATGGAAAGGAGATCACATCTTAAAGACCCTTTGGCGCAAGGATTCTTATAGAAAAACCCTACACCATATAGGAGTCCCTTTTGATCAAATAACCATCTTATTTGATCTTTTGGGACTACTAGAATTAATCTCCATGTCAAACACTAGATCTCTATCTAGTTTTGATGCCAAAAAGCCATCAAAAAGGGGGTAACATGAGTAGATAAGGAAGAGTCCATTGCACCTAGGACTCTTCCCTCAAGAGTTTAATCTAAATTAAACTCTATCATAACTTAATCTAGGACCTCCATAATTCAAAATATTTAGCACATCCAAAGTATGACTCAAGCTCTATCATATATCCAAAGATTAGATCAAAAATATTTCTAAAAAATTTTCTAGAAGCATTTGATCAGGTGACCCTCAATTCTCTCAATTGGGTCAACTTTTGACCCTAGTCCAATTGCACTAGGAATGGATTTAATTTCTACAATTAATATTATCTGAACTAGATCGAGTTAGATAAAAATAAATCTATTCACGGTATAGGAATGAGTCAAATTAAATTTGACTTAGTTGCGATGAATTAGAAAGTTTACAGAAGGAGAAAGCTAGGCTCAATCATGTGCTAGCACGACTACCTTGAACCTGATTGGATCTAATCCAAATCAATCAAACTGGATTAGCTCAATTGATGACATTCAGATCAAAACTCTTGTTTATGTGACCCAGTTAGGTTTTGTTTCATATGATAATAAGATATGTCGCGATCACTATTATCGACGTCATCAAAATATCTTTCGATAGATCAGAACTTTTCTGATTCATACAATTAGAATGATCGATTATCAAGATCTTTCTAATTGCTTCCAAAATCCACTAGTGTCACCTAGCAGTATATGATGGCAACCCATCATAATCAAAAGCAAACTTCTCAATGTAGCTACCTATGTGATTGGAATTTTCTATCTTGAGCTCCGACAGGATTAGGATTAAGGTGAACTTTTCAAACCCAACATCCATCATATGAATTAATCATTTGATTCGAGTCTAATGTAAAATTCTAATAGAAACTCTTTCTATCATCTTCACTCCACCATGGCCATGGGCTTTTAAGGAATCAATCTCATGATTATCATTAGACTACTCCTCATCTGCCGAGGTAGATAGATCCCCTATTGGTATAGTCCAATTCCTACAATGAACATGCTATAGCTAACATACACCTCAGGATTTTGAATGGCTAGGAGATCGAGTTATGGTGTAGTCAAACTATAACATCCTCTAGGTGAACTGTCGATGCACCTCAAGTCAAAGAATCAGACACACCATTGTAGCATCGAGCCAGTCTTCGACAAGAAGGTAGACTTTCTTATGACTACTCGAGGTGATCACGCTCAGTATCCTCATTCTCTAACGAGTACCTATACTCTTACTCTAGTATCTCCACACCATAGACTTAAGATACATATATTCTAAGAAAATGATCGTACACCAATCTTTCAGATCGATCACTATCCTCATGATGATCCTACGGTCGGGAGCAGTTTATGAGTTAATTATGGAAATTGATGTCTTAAATTTTCAACTCTTGAAAATATGAATTGTCATTACTATTAACTCAAAGGATGTATCACAAACACTTTAAATATACATTATGATAAAAAATAATTTTTTTATTAATTTATAATCAAAATTATAAAATTACCCTTAGAAGTGTATTATAAGTGTCAGCCAATTTAGCTTCTAGGGCACACATCTAACAAACTCCCACTGGACCTAAAGCCAATTGGCTACAAATCTAAGTCCCATCTTCTCAAGGTGGGCTTTGATCTTTTGCTTGCTCAATGACTTTATCAGCGGGTCTGCCGCATTGTCTGCGGAGTTAACTCTCTTGAGCTCGACATATCCCTTCTCAAGATAATCATGGATGAGGTGGTATTATTGCTCGATGTGTTTAGATTTCTAGTGAGACCTCGACTCCTTAGCTAGGGCTATGGTGCCACTATAATTGCAGTATAGAAGGATGGCATCTGATTACATCACTTCGAGCTCTATGGCCAACTTCTTATACTAGAATGCCTCCTTTATAGCCTCTGATGCAGCAATATACTTTGCTTCCATGGTGGAGTCTACTATCATCGTTTGCTTGAAACTCTTCCAATTGACAGCTCCAACTTTACAAATAAACTGACTTCTAGATGTCGACTTTCGATCATCTATATCAGACATAAAATCCATGTCTATATACCCATGAACCTAGAGTTCTCCATTACCAAAAACTAGAAACATATCCTTAGTCCTTCTCAAGTACTTAAGGATACATTTCACAGAAGTCCAGTGTTGTTCGTCTAGATTCAATTGATACCTGCTCGTGACACTCACAGCATGGGCAATATCAGATCGTGTACATAGCGTGGCATACATAAGGCTCCTTATTGTCGAAGCATAAGGGATCTTGCTCATGCGTTCAATCTCCTCAGGTGTTCTAGGGCACATCTTCTTGGAGAGATGAATGCCATGTCTAAAGGATACTAAACCCCTCTTGGAGTTTTTCATGCTAAACCTCTTCGGCACTTTCTCTATGTATATTTTCTATGTGAGACCTAGCATCCTATTTGGTCTATCTCTATAGACCTTAATTTCCAGAATAAAGGATGCCTCTCCTAGATCTTTCATAGAGAACTACTTAGACAACCACATTTTGATTGTAGTCAACATGGAAATATCATTTCTAATTAGGAGGATGTCATCCACGTATAGTATGAGAAAGACAACAGCACTCTCACTAACCTTTTTGAAAATACAGAGCTCCTCCTCATTCTTGATGAATCCAAATGATTTGATTAGATCATTAAAATGAGCATTCCAGCTCCGAGATGCATGCTTAAGTCCATATATAGATCTTTATAGCTTACATATCTTGTAATCATCATCATTGGATGTGAAATCTAGCGGCTGTTCCATATAGATATCTTCTTCAAGATATTCATTTAAGAATGTCATTTTCACATCCATCTACTATATTTCATAATCGAAATAGATTGCAATAGCAAGCAATGTGCGGATGAACTTGAGCATGGCTATTGGCAAAAAAGTATCCTAATAGTTAATGCCTTCGTGATGACTATATCCTTTCGCTATGAGCCTTGCTTTGAATGTCTCTACATTCCTATTAGCACCTATCTTTCTCTTGAAGATTCATTTACACCCAATAGGTACTATGCCTTTAGGTGGGTCTACTAAGATCCAGACTTGGTTCGAATATACTAAGTCAATCTCTAACTTCATTACTTCTAACCATTTTTTGGAGTCGATATCTAATATCGCCTCATCATAGATTTTGGGATCATCACCATGAACCCCATTTTATATGAGAAATATTTTCTCTACGCCTTTTGAGATAGTACCTAAGTACCTTTCAGGAGGATGGAAAATTCTATTTGATCTATGAGGTGGAGGAGGTAGTATTTGGGTTGGCTCAATCTAATTGGGTTCCATAGGTTCCATAGCTCATTTCTCATCGAAGACTTTCTTCTCGAGTCTAATCTATCATCCAATGCCGCCATCTAGAATAAACTATTTTTCAAGAAAGATGGTGTGTCAAGTCACAATCACATTATGATCTTCTGGAAGATAGAAATAATATCCTAATAACTCTTTAGGCTATCTAATAAATCAAGCTCTAAAGGACCTAGACTCTAATTTGTCAGCCTATTGTCTCTTGATATTGGTCGGACAATCCCAAATTCTGAGATGACTCAGACCTGGTTTCTTATCAAGTCATATCTCAAATAGTGTGGTAGGAATGATTTTAGAAAAAATTCTATTCAGTAAATACATACCAATCATAAGACCATGTCCCTAAAGAAACTCAGGAAGATCCTTGAAACTTATCATGGATCGAACCATATCTAATAGGGTCTGATTTCTTCATTCTAAAACTCTATTGAGTTGAGGCATTCCAGGTGGAGTCCATTAAGAGACTATGCCATTATCTTTAAGATAGTTTAGAAATTTTTGACTAAGGTATTCATCTCCTCGATCCGATTGAAGAACCTTAATAGATTTTTCTATTTATTTTTCTATTTTGAGTCTGAATTTCTTGAATTTTTCAAAAGCTTCAGACTTATGTCGCATCAAATATACATACCCATACCGAGATAGATCATCGGTAAAGGTGATAAAGTAGACATAATTGTCCCTGATTGGCACATCAAATGGGCCGCACACATCTGTGTGTACCAGGGCGAGTAGGTCTATGGCCCTTTCCCCATATCCTACAAAAGGGAGCTTGGTTATTTCACCATGAAGGCATGATTTAGAAATCTGATATGACTCGAAAGTCAATAAACTCAATAACCTAGATTTTTCTAATTTGTTAATCCTATCTTCAGCTATATAATCTAGCCTAAGGTGCCAAATATACCTATCATTTAGACTATCCCTAGGTCGCTTTGTTCCTATGGCATTCAGATTTTGCTCGATATTAAAAATAGAAACATCAATATATAACTAATAGAGATCATTTATAAGAAAACCACTTGCAATTTTATTTCTTTCATAAAGAATATTACAATGATCCTTAAGAAAACTAATTACATAGCCTTCTTATGCTAAACATAAAATAGAAATTAAATTCCTGCTTGCTGCAGACATGTAAAAATAATCTCTAAGAACTGATCTATTCCTGATGGTAATCAAAGAGGATAAGTTTCCATGGCCATAGTAACAACTCTTGCTCCATTTTCAATGCATAGGATCATCTCACCATCCCTCAGCCTCCTACTATCCTCAAGACTCTGCATAGAAGTGCACAAGTGAGCACTAGAACTAGAGTCAAGCATCCAACTAGATGTAGAAGAAACTATAAGGTTAGATTTTATAACGAGCATATCTCCAGAAGGACCTACCTCCTCCTTGTTCTTCAAGCTAGCTAGGTAAAGAGGATAGTTTTGCTTCTAGTGGCTATCTGTGTTGCAATGAAAATATTTTTTCTTGTTAGCGGCCTTCTTCTTTAGCTCTACCTTCTTTTTCTTTCCACCTTCTATCTTTTGCTTCTTGATGATCTTTTTCTTCTTCCCAAAAAACTTTTTCTTAGAAGAAGTTCACTCCACAGCAAGTATTGAGCTCTTTGAATCTTTCATAGAGAGCTCAGCAGTAACTAGCATATTCATAAGTTTAGCCAAGGTATTTTGAAGTTTATGCATATGGTAGTTCATGATGAACTGTCCATATGCATCAGTCAAAGACTGCAGACTTATATCAATCTACAGGTCCTGATCTAACTTGACACCGAGCTTCTCAAGCTCTTCTAAGTCCTTGATCATCATTAGATAATGATATTGAATTGACTGTCCATCATACATCTAAGTCTTAAAAAGTTTTTTAGTGACTTGATATTTGACTGTGCAACTCTATTCACTAAATAACTTTTGTAGGTGAGCCAACATTTGGCGGCTAGTCTTAATATCTTCATGTTGGCGCTGGAGCTCATCAGACATCGAGCCCAACATGTAAGACCTGACTTTGTTATCTTCATCCATCTATTTTTTTTAAAGATGCTCTCTGATCAGTGGATGGATGTGCTGGTAAAATGGGAGGATCCTATTCCAACACATAAGTGAACTTCTCGGAATTCAAAATTATTTTGAAGTTTCGAAGTCAATCCTTGTAGTTGGGTTCGACCAATCTATGGGTGTCCAAGATACGGACTAATGGGTTGGATACAGATATTTTTCTATAGAGAGTCAAAGTTTATAGTTAGATTTCATAATTAGACTTAATCAATTTATTTAAAAATTTTATTTTTAAATAAATTAGGCTTTCACTATTTACTCGAATTCCTACACTTTCTTGGTAGAGATGCAAAAATTTTCATGATTATTGATTTCTAATGAATTGTGCGATCCTACCAACTGGCTCACCACCTCACCTAATTGTTATTGATGATGGGTCAACTGATGAGTGGACAACTCTTGTCCAATGATTTTCTAATCATGGTGCACCCAAACCTGGTCTCTAATTTATGAAGCGCACCATGTCCGAAATATTCCTCCACTCCTTAGTTAAGTCAGACCTATCATTTGCATAAACTGGATTGCTAATTGGGTCTTTCATCATAACCAGAATATTGAGCCCAATCCATCCTCCAACCCATAGCATCCAATGTCTAATAGATAAGGTTGCATCTTCTCGGTGTAACTAAACCACTGTATCCAACCGAAAATAATCAATCCTGAGAAGGGTCCGCACATCTACAATGATGGAAGATCTTAGACTTAATATTTTTTTTGAAAGATTTAATTTAGATCTCTTTAAACTTGACTTAACTTAGTCATAATAATTATGACCAACCTAGTGGCATGGGTTGGCTCGAATTATTAGCCACCTCAAATCAAACTGGATCAACATAAATGACTAGGTAAGTGAGACCAGTGGAAGGGATATACCATTAACTCAATAAGAACGCATTTAGATTGAGTAGCTCTTAATTAAAAATCAGTCGATCGTATCTGTCAGACTTACCTTAGATACCAAATTATCAAATCAGAATCAATCAGCTTAGCCTACAATCCAAGCTCAAACATAGAGCCAAATTAGGTCTTGATTTTATCGAGTTACATCTCAATGTGCTTCAATCTTGACCCAAACTTAATCCTGTTAGGCTGGTTAATTCTAAGCTTTCTTTGATCCCACCTAACCAACTCTTGATTCGATTTGATCAACCACTAGACCTAATTGAGCTACCCAAGCCCAAACTCAATTTAATGAAGATATCTTAGATCTAAAAATTTATAATTTTTAGACATAATTAATTTTATAATCTTAATTCTTAATTAAATTTTGGGTTCATGAGCAAAACATATAACAAAATCTTAGAATTTTAGGATCCTGGGTTTTGTAGAAAATAAATTTTGATTTTTGATTAAGGATGAATGTGTAGCACCCCTACACATCATAAGAACACCCCATTGAATAGGAAGAGAGGGCCTTTAAATCTTACTTTATTCTAATGATCGAATGATCAAGGAGAATGCCTTAATCAGAAATATATTTTCTAAAACAAAACTAGTTAGATCTAAATCATATATCATATATGCAAAAGATCTAACCTATACGTGTCTTGCATACATCTCTTGTATCACAACTCAATAAACCATGCATGCTTTTAGATCTAAAATATCATATATTAAATCTAAAAAATAAAATTTTAAATTTGATCACATCAAAAATAAAATTATTCTAGATATTTTATAGAACTATTCCATGACTAGTCTAAGCATGCATATTTCATATCTCATATGAATAAATTAAAAATTAAAAATTATATTTTTTACTTTTTATATCTGGTTACAATAATTATAATATCAAAAAAATAGAAATAAAATATATTTAAAATTATACTTAATTAAATTAATAATATGATCATACAAGCCTACACATAGAACTATTCTATTTCTAGTCTAGTCATGCATCTTATACATTATAGATCTAAATCATATAATTTTTAATTTTTTAATTTTAGATCTAATCATATCTGATATGATATCTAAAATTATTTAATATCAAATTATAAATTAAAATTAAATTAGATCTAAAAGAGATCTAAAGAACTGCTAACACAGCTCTGATACCAGTTGAAGGAAAAATCTGATTTTCCACCGTAGGATCGTCCAGATCTGATCAGATCTGAGGTAAATTTTTTTATAAAAATTTTTATAATTTGATCAAATATAAGAGTTTTCAGATTTAATCATAGTGATCTAATATTAAAAATTAAAAATAAAATTAAATTAGATTTAATTTTAAGTACCATATTGGGTAATTTGATTATCCTGCGATGATCCTGTTGGTTCCTGAGGTTCTAGAATGAGCCAAGCATGCGCTTAGCCTCTATTGATATCCACTTGGACAGGATCTGAACATCTTCTTCTCATAAATCTCTTCTCTAAAGATCAGATCTAAATCTGATCTGTAGATCCTTCAAAACTATTTCTGAAGGCAGCCCGTCTGTCTCACGAACACCATCATGTAGATCCTAAATCTTATACCAAAAACCTTGGACCTTCAACTCAGATTTGTGCCTAACTTTTTAGGCATATAGAAGAGAGTAAGAGAGAGAATCAAAGGGGCATGGAAGATGAAAGTAGCAGCACTTGGGCATGGAAAGAAGATCACATCTTAAAGACCCTTTGGCATAAGGGTTCTTATAGAAAAACCCTACACCATATAGGAGTCCATTTTGATCAAATAACCATCTTATTTGATCTTTTGCGACATCTAGAATTAATCTTCATGTCAAAAACTAGATCTCCATCTAGTTTTGATGCCAAAAAGCCATCATAAAGGGGACGGCATGAGTAGATAAGGAAGAGTCCATTGCACCTAAGACTCTTCCTTCAAGAGTTTAATCTAAATTAAACTCTATCATAACTTTATTTAGAGACCTCCATAAATCATAAAATTTGGCACACTGAAAGTATGACTCGAGCCCTATCACATATCCAAAAATCAAATTAAAAAGATTTCTAAAAAATTTTCTAGAAATATTTGATCAGGTGACTCTCAATTCTCTTAATTGGGTCAACTTTTGACCCTAGTCCAATTACACTAGGAATGGATTTAATTTCTAGAATTAATCTGATCTGGACTAGTTTCAGTCAAATAAAAATAAATCTATCCAAGGTATAGAAATGAGTCAAATCAAATTTGACTTGATTGTGATGAATTAAAAAGATTACAGAAGGAGAAAGCCAGGCTCAATCATGTGCTAGCACGACTACCTTGAACCTGATTGGATCTAATCCAAATCAATCGAACTGGATTAGCTCAATTGATAACATTTAGACCCAAACTCTTATTTATGTGATCCAATTAGGTTCAGTTTCATATGATAATGAGACTTGTCGTGATCACTATCATCGACATCATCAAAACATCTTTCGATGAACTAAAACTTTTTCGACTCATACAATTAGAATGATCGATCATTAAGATCATTCTAATTGCTTTCAAAATCCACTAGTAACACCTAGTAGTATATGGTGGCAACCCATCAAAATCAAAAGTGAACATCTCGATGTAGCTACCCATGTGATTGGGTTCTTCTATGTTGAACCTCGACAAGATTAGGGTTAAGGTAAACTCGTCAAACCCAATATCCATCATATGAATTAATCATTTGATTCGAGTCCGATGGAAATCTTAATAGAAACTCTTTCTATCATCTTCACTCTACCATGGCCATGGGCTTAAAGACTCAATCTCATGATTATCATAGTGCTACTCCTCATCTACCGAGGTAGACAGATCCTCTATTGGTGCAATCCAATTCTTACAAGGAACATGCTATAGCCAACATACACCTCAGGATTCTGAATGGCTAGAAGATTGAGTTATGGTGTAGTCAAACTATAACACCCTCAAGATGAACTGTTGATGCATCTCAGGTCAAACAACTAGATATACCACTACAGCATCGAGCTAGTCATCGATGAGAAGGTAGACTTTCTTATGACTGCTCGAGGTGATCATGCTTAGTGCCCTCGTTCCCTAATAGGTACTTGTGCTCTTACTCTAGTATCTCCACATTATAGACTCAAGATACATTTATCCTAAGAAAGCGATCGTACATCAATCTTCTAGATCGATCACCATCCTCATGATGATCCTACTATCGAAAGTAGTTTATGAGTTAATTATGAAAATTCATGTCTTAAATTTTCAACTCTAGAAAATATGAATTATCATTACCATTAACTCAAAGGATGTATCACAGACACTTTAAATACACACTGTGATAGAAAATATTTTTTTTATTAATTTATAGTTAAAATTATAAAATTGCCTTTAGAAGTGCATTACAAGTGTCAACCAATCTAGCTTCTAGGGCACACATCTAACATGCCTCTCTCTTTCTCTTCCACATCTTCTCTCCATTTTCTTCTCCCTCTTCTCCATGCCCCAGACTTGGGCAAATCAGCATATTAATAATCAAAGTGCTGTTGTCGCAATATTGTGTCGAAGAAGCCCTGATCGTGTGACGATCAACCTACTGCTAGAGATCGGATCGAAGGCACACCCTTGAAGTTCCAGATCTAATTTTTTGAGATCAAATCTAGAAGGAGAAGACCTCCAGATCTAATTTGAGTGGATGCTGGTAGAGGTCAAGCACGTGCACGGCTACAATCAAAACCTCCATCAGCATTTGGAACATCACTATGGGTGAACTATTCACCAAAATTAGGTGGTATTCGATACTAGATTTTTAATTTATATTTTAGATCAATCTAATCAGAACTGAGATCTCTCAGATCTGATCAAATCAGTATGTTAAAATTTTAAATTTTCTACTACATGATCTGATCCGATCAGATCGATCCTATGGTAGTTTTCTTCATGTGTAGTTCGAAGTGACCACCTTAGCCTCAGATCAGCAAATTAAAGTTTTTGACTTATGATAGATAAAAAAAATTCAATCTCTTTCTCTCACTAGATCAAATCTAGTTTCAGTTTGACGTTGATATGATCAACATCTTTATTTTATTTAATATTTAATTTTAGATTTATTAGCATGCATAGATCATGACATTAGATCCTAGATCTAGGGTTAATTTACATAATTTAATAAATTAATGTGATTATTTTATTGCTTCTACTGATCTAGTTTTGAAAAGTTTTAAAATTCATACTAGAAATCCTAGACTTTTCATTCAATAGTAGTATCATAAATAGCGAAATTGCAAGGTGTTATCATATAATTACCTTATGTAGCAACCATTTGCACCTTTCTCTTGTTTAATCTATTGGGGTCAAGAGAAGCAAGATATTGAGGATAATGATGGAAAAATTAGGTTTTCCTGTCGCAAGATGCATTTAATCAGATTAGATTTGTAGTAAAATAATTTAAAAAAATTTTCATGATCCGATTAGATCTAAGAATTCTCAAATCTGATTAGATTGATCTAAAATTAAAAGTAAAATTAAAAATAAAAAATAGTAATATCTGATATCACCTGATTAGATAAATCATTCATCCTACAGCGATGATCTGTTATTGATCTGAGGTTCTAAATCTAGCCGCATAAATGCTCGGCCTCTACCATAGTCTACTCGAGCCAGATCTGGATGCCATCTCCTACTAGATCTGATCTCCAAAGATTAGATCTATTATCTTCCCATATAGCCCTCAAATCAAACTCCTAAGGCTGCGTGTTCATCTCATGAACACCATCGTCTCTCACTGATCTTCGTGCCAATGGAACTTGATCTTTCCTTACAAGTTTTGTCCAACTCTTGGGCACAGAGAAGAGGGAGAGAATCAGATGAGGGAGATGTGGAGAAAAAGATTTTGGTAGGGCTTCACCATATATCAATTTTCATGCACAAACAATTTGCATAGGATCCTATTTATAGATCTAGTCAACAGTTCCTTTGCATGTGACTTTGAATAGGTCAAAGCCAACAAGCAGAAGGACTCTTCATTGATCTCCATGCCCCACACCACATTCTTCTAAATTTTTGTTGCACAAAAATCCTAGAAAATGGCATCAAATATGGATAAAGATGAGGGCTTGGCATAGAACTCTTATCTCCTAGAGTTTGATCTAAATCAAACTCTTTGACCCAGTCAAAACCGTTTTGAAAGGGGGTCTCCATGTTTATCCTTATGGGGAACACATCCAAGAGAGGACATGGCCCTCTCTACCTCATGTAAATCCCAAGGGGGCGCACACCCCAAGAAAGTCTTTAGGGGGTGCATGCCCCTCTCCCTTTCTTTCCTACAAACTAGGTCAATATTTGATGCTTGTCCTGTTTCCATCTTATGGGATTTAGGATAAAACTTTTTTAAAGTTCCATCCAATGGAATTATGTCAAGTCCAAATCAAGTTAGAATAAGCCTTGATGAGGCTAGGACTAGGTTTAGTTAGATTAAGAAAAATCCATCCAGAATTTTTGGAAGAGCCTTATCCAAATTTCATCTCATAATTTTAGGACAAGCCGTTATCTGGTTAAGAAAACCCTTGTCTTGTTCTCATCTTATGAGATTTAGGAAAGCCTTGATCAGGCTAGGACATGATCTAGTCAGGTCAAGACAAACTCCTACAGAGTATCTAAGAGAGCCTTATCCAGAATTTCATCTCATGATTTTAGGACAAGCCTTGTTTTATCAGGACAAGGCCTATTCTCATTAAGATAAAACTCCATTCAGACAAGGATAAATCCATAGTAGGCTTTTGGATTGAGCCAAATCCAATTTGGCTCAGTCGAGAGGATCCAAAATGACTATAGAAGGAGAATGATTGGCTCACTCATGTGCTAGCATGATTTTCCTAGACCTAGTTGGATCTAATCCAAATCAATCAAACTGGATTAGTTCAATTGATGACATCCAGATCCAAATCCTTATTTTTGTAACCCAGTTAGGTTCAATTTTATATGTTAATAGGACATGTTGTGATCTCCATCATCGACATCATTGAAATATCTTTCGATGGATCAGAACTTTTTGAATTTACCCAATTAGAATCGTCGATCATCAATATAATTTTAATTGATCCCAAAATCCACCAATGACATCTAGTAGTATGTAGTGGCAACCCATCAGAATCGAAAAATTAATCTCTTGGTGCAGTTACCTATGTGATTTGGTTCTTCTATCATAAGACCTGACGGGATTAAGGTTAAGGTAAACTCGTCAAACCCAACACCCATCATATGAATGAATCATTCGATTCGAGTCTGATGTGAAATCCTAATAGAAACTCCTTTCTATTATATTCATACTACCATAGCCATGGGTTTTAGGACTCGATCTTGTGATCATCATAGGACTACTCCTCTATCGAGATTGATAGATTCCATCTTGGTGCGATCTAATTCCTATAATGTATAGCCAACATACAGCTCAATATTCCAAATGGCTAGAAGATTGAGTTATGGTGTAGTCAAACTATAACACCCTCAACATGAACTACCAATACACCTTAGATCAAAAAATCAAATACATGATTGCAGCATTGAGCTAGTCATCAATGAGAAGGTAGACCTCTTATGACTACTCAAGGTGGTCACGCTCAGTGCCCTTATTCTCAACAAGTACATGTACTCTCACTCTGGTATCTCCATACCGTAGACTCAAGACTCATCTATCATAAGAAAATGATTGTACATCGATCTTCTAGATTGATCACCATTCTCATGATGATCCTATGGTCGGGAGCAGTTTTGAGTTAGTTATGATAACACATGCCTTAAATTCTCAACTCTTGAGAATTTGTGTTATTACGCCTATAAACTCAAAGGATGTATCATAGATACTTTAATACATAATATGATGGAATAAATAATTTTTTAATTAATTTTAAATTAAAATTATGAAAATACTTCTAGAATATAATTAACAAGTGTCGGCCAATCTGGCTTCTAAGGCATACATCTAACAGATAATTCTTGTTCTAGTGTCCCTGCTTCCTACAGTAGAAGCATTCTGCCTAATTTTGGTGAGTGTTAGACTTTTTATTTTGACTGAATTTAGAAGCCTCGGCATGAACCTCTTTATGCTGCTGAATAGTATTCAACTTTTGATACTTAATATCAAAGTTGGGTCCCATAAGCATAACATTATCTAATAGTGAATGGAGCAACTAGGATTTAGCCTTTATCTAAAAAGAAAAGAGAACAAAAGGCCTATCAATATATGAATTATTTTAAGCCTATAAACTTGGACTTTAGTCTAAAGCTTCTCCCACTATTTTGTATGAATTGATGGCCTCTACCTCCAATTCAAAGAATTACTTTAATTCCCTAGTAGGTACTAGAATCTACATAGATTGCATATGGGCTCGAGAAAAGCTTTGACCAACCTATGTGCATCTATGGATAGGTTCTTAACCAATTATTTCTCCAAATAATTTTTAGTATTAGATTTTTCTCCAAGTGGCTTTTCAATAGGCTAGGGTCTCTACTGAAAGTTTCGATTAGGTCCAACCATTAACATGATCCTACTCAGTGATTCTAACTAAGAAATGATCAGGACCAAGGAAAGCTGTGGCCAACCCGACCATTCATTAGATAGTATAATAGAGTCATCATATAATAAATGATAATTTCAATATCTCGATGAATACCAGGTGTAAGGTGCCTCCAATGTCTACCCAGACTATTGGACTTATTACCATCTACCTTAATAGGAGGCTATGATCTTGTTGTCCTCATAACAATTTTATTTTATGGATCTAATAATTTAGAAAATTTAATTAACTGATTAGAGACAAAGAAGAGATTAACTAGTAATCAAAAGTCCTTCCATTGACTTCGCCAAGTCATTGAAAAGGATTAGTCCTCACACTGACTTCACCAAGTTCTTAAGGACAAGAAACAAGCTGGTTCAGGATACCTAAATTAGTCATACTGATTAACCTATGTGCTCGAATCAATGAGCAATCCAATCAAAAGCTAACTAACCATATTGGTTAGGTAAGTGAGATCGGTGGAAGGATTTATCAAAGCTTGTCTTGGATACCATAAAAAATACTCAGGTAAGTGGCTGCCAATTAAAAACCATCGATCTGGAATGTCAAACTTATCTTAGATACCAATTGATTTATTAATTTTGATTTGGTTTGCCTAAAGACTCATGCTCAACCACTAAGCCACGATCAGGTCCATTTGTAAAATAAAAAGTATGGACTTTGATTAACTACAACTATTGAATTGATTTATTGAGAATAATTGATCTAATCTAAATTAACTATTAATAAAATTTGATCAATTTCTTAACTTAGTCCATACTTGATTCTAGCCCTAGGTCTAACCTAGTTAATGACTTGATCCAAGCTAACCCACGACCCATGATTTATGCCATGTCATTAGATCTTTAATTCACAATTCAAGATCTATACTTTTGACTCTTAATTCTCTATTAAGTGCACTATGAATCATGATTTTGAAATAATTTCAAATTATAAATAATTTACTTTGACATTCAATTTATATTGAGCACAGGGGTTTGAGTCGACTTGACTAAAGAACCGAATCGACTTGACTGTGTTCAAGCAGCATTAAGGTTTCAAATCTAAATTGTTTCAATGTTTAGATTATATCCTAAGATTTTGAATCTAGGATTTTGTAGAAATTAAGTTTTAAACCTAAATTCTATTTATATATATATATATATATATATATATATATATATATATATATATCAAAAGGATCTAGATCTAAATATGAAACATATCATTTAGAACTCATCTAAATAATCAAAAAATCAGATCAAAATCTAATTTATTTTAGGTATAAAATTAAAAATAAATCATAAATTATTTTAGCTCTTATCTAACTTATTTATGATTTGGGTTTTCAAATTAGCACATACTAGAATAACCTATCCACTATAAGGGGTAAACCTTATAGCAAAACAACCTTATAATCAATATGTGTGATCTTAAATTTTATTGTTTTCATATTTTTATGCATACATTATCATATCATAAAGAAATCTAGGCTCTGATACCACTATAGGAAAAATCGATAGTGTTTCATGCACGTCTTTCAAAATATTTTCAAAAAATAATGAGCAGAAGACTTAAAATTAATCATATTAATCTATTTGTGCATATGACCATATCATTAAATGCCTACAATATAGGATCTATGACATGATATGATGCATGTTTAAATCTAAAAATTGAAAGCAAATAGGTATTGATCATATCAATACCAGCTTGATCAAATCTAGCATGTAATAAAGATCGGATCTCTTTACCATAGCACGGGTCAAGAACTCCACTACTAATTTTGGTGGATCCAATCATTGCTCCAAGTCGTAAAGGATGTCTAGCCTCTATAGCTTGTCCACACAAAGCTTCTAATTTGATTGGAGGTTCGATAATCGAAGATCTACATGGGATGCTAGCTTGTTGCAGATCCCTCCTGATGGCTGATTTGATTTCTTTTCTTCAAATCTCTCGAATCCTCCAAGAAAGGAAGAAACTAAGGAGGAGGATAAAGAAGAGAGACCCTTCTCTCTTATCTCTCAAAAGCATGTACAAAAGGGAGATCAAAAACTCTAAGAGGAGAACCCTTCTTCCATTCTTATTTTTCTCTCAACATGACATGCTATATAGATGACCTAAAGAAAGCCCACACCCACCCTTTGAGAGTGCTCTAATTCCCATGCCCCTCTCCCCTTATTCTTCTGATTTTTATTATGAACTCCCTCTCTTTTCTCACAGCAAGAGCCCTTTTAAATAGGATGGCAAATAGGAAGTCATGACTAGGTCAAAAAGCTAGTAGAAAGGGAATCCTTGGAGGCGTCCAACTCTTAGAGGGTGAGGCTTTCCTTAACTTGAGAAAACTCACATAAAAACAAAAGAAAGAAACCATTGGGCATGGGACTTGGTGCAAGGGAGGGAAGAGAGTCCCAGTCCAACCAGACTCTCTTATTTTCTTTGGTCCAACCAAATTTAATCCTTATTTAAATTAAGATTGATGCAATCTAATTAAGGATGATCCAGTCCAACTAGGAGCCCAATTAAATATGATTAAATCTTATTTAAATCTGATTTAAATTCTTAGTCAATTAAGAATTAGGTGCACTCAAGTCCTAATCAAATAGAAAATTGATCTTTCTTATAATTGGATTATCTCATAAACCAATTAGACTTGACTTAATCAAGTCCAAATCAAACCAAATTTAATGTAATTCAATTAAACTTGATCTTAGCCCTAATTCTCAATCAAATTGAATGAATTAGCAATTTAATTGCTAATTAATCCTTCAGTAATACTTGTACTTGATCAATCATCAATCGTATTGACAATCAGATTTTTAAATAATTCATAATTATTGATAAACCATCCAATCAGATAGAAACATCTGATATATGTGACCCCATATGTTCGAACATAAGATTGTAGCATAGGAATAAATTTCTATGCCAAGCAAAATGATCATCTAGCAATGATACCCAACATCCAGATAATTTATATGTAAAGCAAAGTGACCATCTTATATATGTAAAGCAACATTCGAGAATCTTGACCTATGGTTACCATATAATTCATCCCTTTGATCCTTAATGCTTAGGATGACTTCAGAGTTAATTGTCAACTCTTAATCAGTTTGTTCATATTATGTCTCAACCTTACAAATCCCGTAACTCCTCACAAGGATTATCCAAATCTAGATTTTGCTCAATTGAAACATAGGGAGATGTTCTCTCTTGAAACTAGGAGTGGTTAATCCTATCTTGACTTACACACCAACTTTGCAAGTACTTAACTTTACCTAAAAATGTTCTATCACCATATTAGAAATATAAGTAGTCTAGTACCAAAGTATAGTGACTTGCTTGTAAATCACCATACTGATCTCATATCAGAAGGACACTTATAATCATAGCCTTCGCTTGCTGCTCTTGACAATAGAGTGCCACGTAGATTGGTCATATTTAGTATGGACATACTTCTACATCTCACCTGCACGCCATACCAGTATCTCCATATCTCTTGATTATTTGCACAACCAACGCATATGGCGCTACCTATACTCGATAAGTTATTATCCTAGTTAATAACATATCATTTTGTTATGTACAATTTTAAGAACCATCCGATAAATTCTTCTTTATTGATTGATAGTAGTTCTAAGGACTTCATCATAACATAGGAGTTTATTTAAGAAAGATAGATAATTTATGATGAAAAAGCCAAATAACTTTTTTATTAATTAATAATTTATCTATAAATTACATGAGGAACATAATCATCTATAACTTAGATGATTGACTTTAGGATACAATTTCCAACACATATCTCATATAGTGTTTTAGCTACAAACTTACTCAGAACCCTATTAAGAACATAACTAGCTGATTTGATCATATATCCCTAGAAGAAGATTAGCAAACTGGTAAAACCCATCATGGAATGAACCATGTCTATCAGGATTAGATTCCTCCTTTCAGATACAATATTATGTTATAGTATTCCAAGAGAAGTCCATTGAAAGAGAATCTCATTCTCTCCTAAATATATCAAAAACTTACTAGAAAGGTACTCAACTCCTCGATCAGACCAAAGACTTTTAATACTCTTTTTAGTTTATTTTTCTACCTCATTATAGAATTGTTTGAACATTTCAAATGACTTAGACTTGTATATCATCAAGTAGACATACCCATACCTAGATAGATCATCTATGAAGATAATAAAGTAGAAATATCTACCTCTAGCATTTATGCTCATAGGTCCATATACATCAATATGTACTAGACCTCGAGGCTCACTGGCTTTCTCACCTTTTTTAGTAAAAGGTGACTTGGTCATCTTCCCAAAAAGATAGGACTCATACGTCGAAAGTGAATCATAATCATCAACTTTGAGGATTCCCATTTGAGTCAACCAATTTATTCTATTTTTGTTAATGTGACCTAGCCTATAGTACCAAAGATAGATGTTAGATACATCATTGACTCTAGGATGTTTGCTGAAGGAATAGACCATACTAATAGATTATGATAAAATGTAAATTATGTTGTTCAATTATCCATTAAACATAGTAACACGATTCAAAATGACATTACAAAAGTTTTTCTTTATTGAAATTTCATAACTATTTTTGCCAAAAAACCTATAGAAATAATATTCAATAAAAAACTTGGACAAAAGTGATATTCACTAAGAACAATAGTATAAGAATTGAATGCAAGCTTTATGATTTCTAAAGCCAGAACTAGAACTGATCTTCCATCTTCAATATTCAAGAATCTCTCACCATCTTTAAATATCCTACTAACCTATAAACCATGCAATGAATTGCAAATATGATAAGGGCTTTCAGTATCTAATACTCAGGTAGTAATATTATATATTGAAAAATTGCAAGGAGTTATCAGATAATTACCTTGCCTAATAATTAATTATTTCTTCCTCAGTCTGTTTGAGTCTAAGGAGGCAATATACTGAGGAAAGTTTCTCTTCTAGTGCCCCTACTTATTACAACGAAGCACTCCGCTTGGCTCTGATCGGGCTTGAGTTTTTTAGTCTGATCCTAAATCGACGTTCCAGCATGCTACTACATCTTTTTATTTTTGTTCTTCTTGTTCTTTCTCTCTTCCTTAAAGGATTGACAACCAGAAGTAGATGCTTTCACTACATTCATTGACTCCTTGAGGAACTGGTGATCCTTCTCAAAGTTCTACAATAACCCTAGCAAATCATGATAGTTGACTATAGGCTTTGTCATTCTATAATGAATAAGGAGTAGGAGGTAGAACTTTGGCAAGAAGTTCAGTATAGCATCTTTTACAAGCTGCTTATGCAATAAAAATACAAGCTTACTCAAGCGCTCAATCAACTCGATCATGTACAATATATGATCAATGATTGACACCCCATCCCTTATCCAGGCATTGATGATAACACAACTAGTCTTATGCCTCTCAACATCATTGGGAGTGCCAAATGACGAATTCAATATTTGAAGCATATCCTCTGGCTGAGCTTTCTCGAACCTACGACTAAACTCATCACTCATAGCCACCAACATGATGCAACGAACCATGGTTCGATCATTGAGCCACTTCTGGTAAGGTCTCGGACCATCTCCTCAAGTGCTGGATCTATTAAAATAAATAAAATATGCTCATGCTCTGGAACAATCTTTAACTTTTGATACCAGCTATCAAAGTTAGGTTCCATCAACTTGTCACTATCCAACAATGATCAGAGCAACGGGGTAGTGGCCCTAACTACATAAAAGAAAAACCAAAAATCTAATTAATATATGAATTATTAGGCCTTAAGATTTAAACTTTAGTCTAAGGATTCTTCCACTATTTTATTCGAATTCATAGCCTCTACCTTCAATTCAAGGAATTATCTTAATTTCTTAGTGGGTACTAGAATCCATATAGACTACACATAAGCCCGACTTTGGTCGATCAACCCATTAACATCTATGGATAGGTTATAAACTAATTATTTTTCTAAACAACTTCTAGTAATTAATTTTTGAGAAGCCAATTCAGTAAGCTTTGGCCTTCACTAAAAAGCTTTGGTTAGGTTCAACCATTAACATGACCATACTTAGTGCATCTATCAAATCGAATAATTAGACCCGACTTTGGTTGGCCAACCTAACCACTCATCAAAAGGACACAATCGAGTCATCATATTATGAATGATAATTTCAATAGCCGATAACCACTAGGCCTTTGGGCCCCCAATGATTATTAAACTAATAGACCCATTATCACTCAACTTAATTAGAGTTTATGATCTAGTTATCACCATAACTATTTTATTTTTAAGGACCTAAGAATTTGGTTAACTCATTTAAGAAAAGAGAAGAGATTGACTAGCTAATTATGATCCTTTGACTGACTTCACCAAGTTAAATTAAAAAAGACCAAAGATAAGCTGGTCAAAGGGCATCTAAATTAATGACACTGATTTACCTAATTGACATGGGTTAGCTTGAGTCATCAAGTGATCTAATCAAAATCTAATTTACCATGTTGGCTAGGTAAGTGAGATTAGTGGAAGGGATATGCCATTAACTCATTATAGACTGAATCTATACGAGTAGCTTTCAATTAAAAATCACTGGTCAAGACTGTCAAACTTATCTTAGACACCAACTAGTTAATTAGTTTCAATTTTGATCCACCTAGTAAATCGAGCTTGATCGTTGAGCCACAATCAAGTCTATTTGGTTCCATTAAAGACATGGACTTGACCAACTACAACTATTGCACTTGATCTAGAGTGTCCTTAACCTAATCTAAAAAATACTTAGTTAGATTTAATCAATTTACCCTAATTTAGTCCATTTTTTAATTTTAACCTTAGGTCTAACCTATTTAACAGACTTGATTCATAGTAATCAATTAACCCAAGTGTTATGCATTTATCTTAGGATCTTTAATTCATAATTCTAGATCATAATGAACAACCTTTAATTCTTAATTAAGTATAAGATTAATGGGTTGGGATTTAATATTTAAAATAATTTTAAAATTTTATAAAATATTTTTACGTATAATTCTATCTACTAAAAGAGTCAACTCATTTTATAAATGGGTCGGCTCATTTCAAGCTATGGGTCGACTCATTTCATAAATAGTAACCAATTATATATTTGAATCCAAAATTATATACACTATATAAAATAAACCATGAATCAATTTTATATCTAATCTAAACATGTTCATAATTATTATTTATAGTTTAAAATATTTTTTTAAAAAAATTACTATTTATTTTCATTTATGAGTTCACAGTGGCACCCCTACACGCGATAAGAGATCCCTATTGAATGGAAGGAGATGACCTTTAAACCATTCTTTCTCTTATGATCAAATGGCCTAGTGACTCACCCAATTTGATTACTAAGCTAATCAGATATTAAAATATATTAAATATGTTAAAACTTAGATTTCTAAATAGCATATATATCATATCATTTGACCTAGGCTTTGATACCATTGATAGGAAACTATAGTAGTTTCTAGCATAAATTTCAAAACTTTTTTTGAATAATTCATAGTAGAAGACTAAGATTAATCTAGTTAATCTAAGAATGCTAATGCTCTAATCATAAAAAATATCCTATCCTAGGATCATGGTATGAAAATTAAGCTTATAGAAATCTAGAAGCAGTAAGTAGTAAATCACATTCACTACTTTACTCATGTTCAAAACATGACACATGAGTGCGGGTACACAATCTCTACAATTGAAATCCATGGATGGGGCTTCCTCACATCACGATGTAACCGCATAGAGCATCTGACCTCTATGGATCATCCACATGAGGCTCCAAGTCCTGATTAGCTCCTTCGGAGTGCTAGCTCCATGCCAGAACTTTTAACAGTTGATGTTGATCCATCTTGATTGATCTTCTTCTTTTGATCATCGGGATGCTTCAAAAGACTAGAAAGAATACTAGGGAGAATAAGCAAGATCTCTAGAAAATTTGCTAGAGTTATGATACTCACATCTCTCAATCTCACTTTTCGAATCCTAGGTTGAAATCCTAGGATAGCACACACCCTGAAGACCCTTAGCACCTCTCTCTGGATTTTTCTCTCAAGAAAAATCTTAGGTTTCACATGCCAAAAGGTAGAGTTCCATCCATAGAAGGACTCCTTTCAGATATAGCGCATGCCCCCTCTTCATTTTTCTTTTAAAATATGCGACAAAGTGTAGAAACCATGTACATGGATACAGATAAGGATCAGTTAGTTTCTCTTCCAAATTCAAATCCTATTTGAATTCAAATGCTAACCAACTCTCCCTTATCCACTTGGCATGTGAAGAGAAGGACATGATGACTTCTAGGCAAGCATACTCTTCATGAGAATCTGAATTCTCATGAAAAAAGAAGGCAATGGTCAAAGGGTCATGGTGCAAGGGAGTTGTCCGATCAAATTAGACTCTAAATTTTATCCGATTAAGTCTCCAACCAAAACCATTTGGCTAGCCCCAATTAGATTAGAATAAATCTAATCAAATTAGGTTTAAAATATCTCAATTAAATTCTAATTAAATAAAAAAGTAATTGAGTCTAAGCCCTAATCAAATTAGGGAACAATCTTTCTTAGCAATTAGGTCTTCTCATAACCTAATCGGGTCAAACCCAACTAAATCCAATTCAATTAGACTTGATCCAAAACTCATTACTCAATAAAATTGAGTTAATTAGTAATATAATTATTAATTTATTTATTTATAAACATAGAGTCTCAATCTAATGCATTTCTATGTAATAGAGTCTTAGACCAGTGGAACTCTTGATCAAAGAGTCCCAATCCACTAGTACTTTTCATGAGTCCCAATCCAGTAGGACTCTTGATCATAGAGTTTCAATCCAGTGGGACTCTTGATCATAGAGTCCTAGTCTAATAGAACTCTAGATCAACCATCAAATTAGGTAAGAATCTCTAATATGTGTGACCCCATAGGTGAAGGAAATGTTTAGAATTTCTAGCATATATTTTAATTTTTTTTTAAAACTAGATCAGTGAAAGTAATAAATTAATCATATTAATTTATTTAAAATATATAAATAAATATTAGATCTATGATCTAATAACATGATCTATGCATGTAAATAAATCTAAAAATTAAATATTAAATAGAAACATGGATGTTGATCATATCAAAATCAAATAAAAATCTAGATCTAATCTAGACTACTATTGAGATCAAATCTCAATATCTTTTTTGCAAGCCAGGATCTTCACTTACTAATCTGAGGCTAAGGTTATCACTTTAAGCTACACATGCATCTGACCTCTATGAAAAGTCCACACAAAGCTCCGTTCATTGATCCCAAGTTTAATAACTGAAAATCAGTACAGTGTGCTAACACTGCACTGATCCTTCTTTAATAGTTGATGGCGAATCCTCTTCTTTGAATGATCTTGAACTCTCTAAGTACCGAAGAAGAGATGATATGATCTAAAAGAACTCATTTTCCTCACCTTTTTTCCTCAAAAAGATTGTGGAAAAAGGATCTAAGAGAAAAACTAGAGAAGACCTCTCTTCTCCCTTTCTTTTCTATCACCAAGATACAATAGTTTGTCCCTTTACAAAACCCCACGCCCAAAGACTCATTGTGCCCAAGGTTCCCACACCTAAGCTCTATCTCCCAGGTCTAATAGCTGTAGAAATCTCATGCCCTAACAACCTTTAAATAGAGAGTTATGATAGAGTTCTTGTCCAAGTCAAATATCTAGAAAGGTATGTCTAAATTAAGCAAGGATTAGGGCACCTAACTCTTGGGCGCCTCCTTCTTATTTTGTGGCATGGACTCTAAAGAATATGTGCACAAAAGTCTCTTATTTTTCATGAAAAGATCAAAGAAAAATTAGGTGAGTTGGTGCCTTAAGAGGATAAGGAAAGTTGATGTATGAAACTCTCCCACAGAGTCCTAGGTCAAAACAACTTATTTGTTTTGACCTATTCCGCAATCAATTTCCTTCTAAAAAAGGTGGGAGGCACAAAGGAGGCATGAAGACTCTTTGGGCATGAGAAATATCATGAAAACTAAAAGGAAAAATGGCATCGGGTGGTGAGTTGGCACAAGGGAGAAGTCCTAGTTAAACTAGGACTTCATGCTTTGACTAGTGAAAGCTATTCTTTAGCCCAATTAAAATAGATCTTAGTGCAACCTAATTAATGGTGTTCCTAACCCAATTATAAGCCCAATAAAATTAGATTAAATATAATTTAATTTTAATTTTTAATTTTAATTAAATTATAAATTAGGTGCACTAAAGTCCTAACTCAATTGGAACATGTTCTCCCTTGCAATTGGCTTATCCTATAAACTAATTAGACTTGATCCAATCAAGTCCAAACCAAATCTAATTGAATCATAGTCAATTAGAATTAATCTTAGCCCTTAAGCTCAATTAGATTAAGCTAATTAGCAATCCAATTGCTAATTGATCCTCTTGCAAAGCTTGCACTAGGTTAAACATCAATCATATTGAATGGTTAACCCTAAAATGACTCTCAATCATTGTTCAACCATCCAATCGAATCAAGACCTCTTATGTATGTGACTCCATAGATTCGAACCTAAGTTGGTAGCATCGAAATAAATTTTTGTACTAATCAAAATGACCATTTAGCAATGATACCTGATGGCCGAATATGTCGAATTTATAAAGCAACACTCTTAGAACCCATGTGGACATGATTCTGTATAATTCATCCCCTTGACCTAAATGCTCATAGAATAACTCAAGATTTAATTATTAATCTTGAATAGATCATCCACACTATATTTTAAAATACTTAATCCATCTTATAGATTATCCAAGCCAAAATTTTGCTAAATTGAAATACAATGATGCATTATCTCCAAACTCTTGGAGTGGTCAATCCCATCTTGATCGCTCACCAACTTTGTAAGTACTTGACTGTGCCCAAAAAATTTTAATTAATAAATTAGAAATTCAGATAGTCTGGTACTACAGCATAGTAAATTTTTTGCAAGCGACTGTGGTAATCTCAGGTCTAAGGGATACTTATATCCATATTGTTAGATATGTATGCTCTAAAAGCCAAAATTGGCTGACACTTGTAATACACTTTTAGGGGCAAAATTATAATTTTAACTATAAATAATAAAATGAGTTATTTTCTATCATAAATGTGTATTTAGTGTTTGTGATACATCCCTTGAGTTAGTGGTAATGATAATTCATATTTTCAAGAGTTGAAAATTTAAGACATGAATTTTCATTTATTAACTCATAAAATGCACCTGACCGTAGGATCATCATGAGGATGATGATTGATCCAGAAGGTTAGTGTACAATCACTTCTTTATAGTAGATTAATCTTAAGTCTATGGTGTAGAGACACTGGAGCGAGAGTACAGGTACTCGTTAGAGAATGAGAGCACTGAGCATGACCACCTCAAGTAGTCATAAGGAAGTCTACTTTCTCGTCGATGATTGACTCGATGCTACAGTGGTGTGTCTGGTTTTTTGACCTAAGGTGCATCGACAGTTCACCTTGAGGATGTTATAGTTTGACTACACCATGACTCGATCTCCTAGCCATTCGGAACCCTGAGGTGTATGTTGGCTATAGCATGTTCATTGTAGGAATTGGATTGCACCAAGATGGAATCTATCTACCTCGGTGGATGACGAGCAGCCCTATGATGATCATGAGAATCAAGTCCATAAGCCCATGGCCATGGTAGAGAGTGTGAAATAATAGAAAGAGTTTCTATTATTCTATTAAGGTTTTCACATCGGACTTGAATCGAATGATTAAATCATATGATAAAAATTAGGGTTTGACGAGTTCATCTTAACCCTAATCTGATCGGGGCTCAAGATAGAAGAACTTAATCACACAAGTAGCTACACCGAGAGGTTCATTTTTAATTTTGATGGATTGCCACCATATGCTACTAGGTGTCACTGGTGGATTTTGGCAGCAACTAGAATGATTTTGATGATCGATCATTTCAGTTGTCTGAATCATAAAAGTTCTGATCCATCAAAAGAAGTTTTGATGTTGTCGATGATGGAGATCATGACATATCCTATTATCATACAGAATTAAACCTAACTAGATTATACAAACAAGGGTTTGGATCTAGATATCATTAATTAGACTAATCCAGTTCAATTGATTTGAATAAGATTCAATTAGGTTCAAGAAAATCGTGCTAGCACATGATTGAGCCTAATATTCTTCTTTTTCTATCTTAAAAATTATCTCGACTGAGCCAAATGAGTTTGTGCTCACTCAGGTACCTTTACCTAGATTGACTGGAGCTTGTCTAAGTCAGAAAGGGATTGTCTTAATTTATGAGATAAATTTGAGACAACACCTGCCATTTTTTATCACCTGCTAATTCTTATATTTTGACTTGGTCAAACGTTGACCTTTGCCCCTTGGACATCTGCCCATGTGTCACACACTTATTGAAGAGCAGGAGCTTGTCCCCTCTTTGGAAATTGGAAAGAAAGGGGGTGCACGCCTATGATGGCGTGCGCCCATGGATGGGGATGCTGGAGTCCCATACGGATGGGACTCTAGGTTGCTTATTGGATTCAAACTAGGTGACCCTCAGCTATAGACTTTGACTAGTCTAACGCACCACCTTAGGATGAATCCGTGGGTCTCTCATCCCATCAATCAGATTTAGATCTGATTGAATGAAGCAACACGATTGGCCGGGGTGATGCAGCACTGCATGGCGCAGCAGAGTCTATAAATAGACCCTATCTGTGCCAACTTTCATGAGTTGATCTAAGCCATGCCCCAAGGCTGTCTCTCTCCCTTCTCCATGCCACCATCTACCCCTCTCCCTCCTCTCCATGCCCAAGAAAGTTGGGTTCTTCTGATTAGTACGAGTCAAGCAAGAAAGGCTGATGAAAAAGGAAGAAGGCAGCACTGCTGCAGAGACGATGGGTGATCTTCAGAAGAAGTTTTGAAGATCCTTCAAATCAAATCCAGATCTAATTTTTGAAAAAAAGAAAGAGAAAAAAAAGATCTCCAGATCCAGCTCGAGTGGATACCGATAGAGGCCAGGCGCTTGCGTGGCTAGATCCAGAACCTCAAAGCTTCTACAGGATCATCAACGGGTAATTAGATTACCCAAGATCAAGATAAAAATTAATTTAGAATTAATTTAGTTTTATTTTCTTAACCATCAGTTTATAAATCATATCTAAAAAAATGTTAGATCTGATCTAGATATGATAGGAGAATTTTTGAAATATGCCTCTCGATCCAATCAGATCTGAACGAACCTGCCCAAAAAATCAGGATGTCCCTTCAAATGATATTAGAGCCAGGTTCTTATAAATTTTTATTTAGATCTAATTTAATTTGATTATTTAGTAATTTTAGATATCACATAAAATATGATTAGATCTAAGATCAAAAAATTAAAAAATTAAAATAAATTAATTTAGATCTAATATGTATGAGAAACATAACTAGACTAGAAATAGAATTATTCTTGTGTAGTCTAGTTTGATCATAATTTTTGTTTGATTAAAAATGATTTTTAGATCTATTTATTTTCTATTTTTTGATATTATAAATTTTATAATCAGACCTAAAAATAAAAAATAAAATAAAATTAATTATTCATGTGAGATATGATAGTTGCATGTTTAGACTAGTTGCAGAATAGTTCTGCAAATAGGTCTAGATTAAATTTTATTTGATATGATCAAATTTAAATTTAATTTTTAGATGATTATGAGATAATTTAGATCTAAAAAATATGCATGCATGATATATGTGATATATACAAAACATATTTTAATTAGATCTATTTTTTATATGAGATATATGCTTAGATCTAATTTATTTTTGTAGATTAGTTGTATTTTTGATTAAGGCATTTCCCTTGGCCGTCCGGTCATAAGAACAAAGTAGGGCTTAAAGACCCTCTCCTCCCATTCGATGGGGTGTTCTTATGATGTGTAGGGGTGCTGCGCGTTCGTTCTTAATCAAAAATTGAAAACTTACTTTCTGTAAAATCCTAGATCCTAAAATCCTAGGATCTTTTCATATGTTTTGTTTAAGAACCCTGACTTAATTAAGAATTTGTTTATAAAATATCAATTAGATCTAAAATTGAGAATTTCATATCTAAGACACATTCATAAATCTGGGTTCAGGCTTGGGTAGCTCAATTAGGTCTAAGCAGTTGATCAAACTGAATCAAGAGTTGGTTAGATGGGATCAATAGTGCTTAAATTGACCAGCCTAATAGGATTAATTCTGGGTCAAGATCGAGTCACATGAGTGATCGATCAAGTTAAGACCTAATTAGGCTCAGAGGTTAGAGTCTGGATTGTAGGCTAACCCGATTGGTTCTATCTCAGCAATTTGGTGTCTCAGGTAAGTTTGGCAGATATGATCAACTGGTTTTTAATTGGGAGCTACTCGACTTGAATGCATTTTTGTTGAGTTAATGGCATATCCTTTCCACTAGTCTCACTTACCTGGCCATGTCTGTTGACTCAGTTCTAATCTGAGGTGGTCAATAATCCGAGCTAACCCATGCCACTAGGTTAGTCATAATAGTTATGACTATATCAAGTCTAGTTTAATGAGACCTAAATCAAATCTCCCTAAGAAAAGATTAAGTCATGGTCTTCCACCATTGTAGATGTGCGGGCCCTTCCCAGGGTTGATTGTTCTTGACTGGTTATAATGGCTCAGTTGCATCAAAAAGATGCAACCATATCTATTAGGCATTGGATGCTACAGGTTGGAGGATGAATTGGGCTCAATATTTTGGATACGGTGAGAGACCCAATTAGGAATCTAATCTATGCATATGGTGGGTCTGACTTAACTAAGGAGTGGATCAATATTCTGGACACGATGAGATTCATGAATTAGAGACCAAGTTTGGGTGCATCATGATTAAAAAATCATTGAACAAGAGTTGTTCACTCATTGGCTAACCCATCACCAATAACTGTTAGGTGAGGTGATGAGTCAGTTGATGGGACCGCACCATCCACTAGAAATCAGTAATCATGAAGATTTTTGCATCTCTACAGAGGGAGTGTAGAGATTCGAGAAAATAGAGGAAACTAATTTATTTTAAATAAAATTCCTAAACAAATTGGTTAAGTCTTAATTATAATATCTAACTAGAAACTTTGACTCTGTATAGGAAGATGTTTGCATCCAACCCACTAGCATGAATCTTGGACACCCATAGACTGACCAGACCAAATTATAAGGATTGGCTTCAGAACTTCAAAATTATTTTGGATTTCGAGAAGTTAACTCATGTATTGGACCAGAACCCTCTCACCTTATCAGCCCGTCCATCTGCTAAACAGAGAGCGTCTCTGGATAAGTGGACTGATGAAGATTTAAGGTCAGATACTATATGTTGGGCTCGATGTCTGATGAGCTTCAGCGCCAACATGAAGATATCAGGACTGCTCACCAAATATTGGCTCACCTATAGGAGATGTTTGGTGAACAGAGTCATACAGCTAAGTATCAAGTCACTAAATGACTATTCAAGGCTAAGATGCGTGATGGGCAGTCAGTCCAAGATCATTGTCTGATGATGATCAAAGACTTGGAAGAGCTTGAGAAGCTCGAAGTGAGACTGAACTTGGATTTGCAGAATGACATAATTCTATAATCCTTGACCGATGCGTATGGGCAGTTCATTATGAACTACCATATGCATAAACTTCAAAACTCCTTGGCCGAACTTATGAACATGCTGGTTACCACCGAGCTTTTCATGAAAGGTTCTAAAGGCTCAGTGCTTGCTATGGAATGGATTTCTTCCAAGAGAAAGTCTTTTGGAAAGAAGAAGTCTGTGAAAAAGCAAAAGATGGAAGGAGGAAAGAAGAAAAAGGCAGAGTTGAAGAAGGCCGCTGACAAAGAAAAGTATTTTTATTGCAACAACAACGACCACTGAAAGCAGAACTGCCCTACATACCTAGCCACCCTAAAGAAGAAGGAGGCAGGTCCTTCTAGAGGTATGCTCATTATTGAGTCTAACCTTACGGTTTCTTCTATATCCAGTTGGGTGCTTGACTCTGGTTCTAGTGCTCATTTATGCACTTCTATGTCGGATCTTGAGGATAGCAAAAGGCTGAGGGATGGTGAGATGATCCTGTGCATTGAAAATGGAGCAAGAGTTGCTACCATGGCCATGGGAACATACCCTCTTCGACTACCATTTGGATTAGACTTAATATTAAAAGACTGTTATTATGTACCTACAGCAAGCAGGAATTTAATTTCTATTTCTTATCTTGCATTAGAAGGCTATGTAATTAGTTTTCTTAAGGACCATTGTAATATTCTTTATGAAGAAAATAAAATTGCAAGTGGTTTTCTTATTAATGGTCTTTATTAGTTACATGTTGATGTATCCATTTTTAACTTTGAGCAAAATTTGAAAACCATAAAATCAAAACGTCCTAGGGATAGTCCTAATGATAGGTATCTATGGCATCTAAGATTAGGTCATATAGCAGAAGATAGGGTTAACAAATTGGAAAAAATTGGGCTATTGAATCTATTGACTTTCGAGTCATATCCAATTTGTGAATCCTGTCTTCATGGCAAAATGACCAAGCTCCCTTTTATAGGAAATGGGGAAAGGGCCACAGATCTTCTTGCCCTAGTACATACAGATGTGTGCGACCCATTTGATGTGCCGGCTAGAGGCAACTTTAGTCTACTTCATAACCTTTACCGATGATTTATCTAGGTATGGGTATGTGTATCTTATGAGACACAAGTCTGAAGCTTTTGAAAAGTTCAAAGAATTCAGACATGAAGTAGAAAAGCAAATTGAAAAACCCATTAAGATTCTTCGATCAGATCGAGGAGGTGAATACCTTAGTCGAGAATTCCTGAACTATCTCAAGGAAAATGGCATAGTCTCTCAATGGACTCCACCAGGAACACCTCAACTCAACGGGGTTTCAGAATGGAGAAATCGGATCCTATTGGATATGGTTCGATCCATGATGAGCTTCACAGACCTCCCTGATTTTCTTTGGGGACATTGCATTGTTAACTTCAATTTACCTACTAAATAGGGTTCCTTCTAAAACTGTTCCTACCACACCGTATGAGATATGGCATGGTAAGAAACCAAGTCTGAGTCATCTCAGAATTTGGGGTTGTCCGACTCATGTCAAAAGACAACAAGCGGATAAGTTAGAGTTTAGGTCCTTCAGAGCTCGATTCATAGGATATCCTAAAGAGTCATTAGGATATTATTTCTACATTCCAGAAGATCATAATATGATTGTGAGTCGACATGCCATCTTTCTTGAAAAATAGTTTATTCAAGATAGCGGCATTGGAAAGCAGATCAAGCTCGATGAGAAAGTCTCACAAGAGCAACCAGCTAAGGACCAAATGGAACCAAATCAGGTTAAGCCAACCCATACACTACCTCCTCCACCTCATAGATCGGAAAGAGTTTTTCATCCCCTGAGAGGTACTTAGGTACTATTTCAGAGGATGTTGAGGAAATGTTCCTCATAGGTAATGAGGTTCATGGTGATGATCCCAAAACCTATAACGAGGCGATATCAGATATCGACTTCAAAAAATGGTTAGAGGCAATGAAGTCAGAAATTGACTCGATGCACTCAAACCAAGTATGGACCTTGGTAGATCCACCAGAAGGTATAGTACCTATTGGGTATAAATGGATCTACAAGAGAAAGATTGGTGTAGATGGGAATGTGGAGACATTCAAGGCTAGATTAGTGGCAAAAGGTTATAGTCAATGCGAGGGCATTGACTATCAGGATACCTTTTCATCAGTACCTATGCTAAAATCCATCTGCACATTGCTTGCTGTTACAGCCTATTTCAATTATGAAATATGGCAAATGGACGTGAAAATGGCATTCTTAAATGAATATCTTGAGGAAGATATCTATATGGAATAGCCACTAAATTTCACATCCAGTGATGATGATCACAAAGTATGCAAGCTGCAAAGGTCCATATATGAACTTAAGCAAGCATCTCAGAGCTGGAATACTCATTTTAATGATGTGATTAAATTATTTGGTTTCATCAAAAATAAGGAGGAGCCATGTGTCTTCAAAAGGATCAGTGGGAGCGCTGTTGTCTTCCTCGTATTGTACGTGGATGACATACTCCTTATTGGGAATGATATTCCCATATTGACCACAGTTAAAATGTGGTTATCTAAAGAATTCTCCATGAAAGATCTAGGAGAAGCATCCTTTATTCTTGGAATTAAGGTCTATAGAGATGGACCGAATAGGATGCTAGGACTTTCACAGAAGATGTACATAGAGGAAGTACTAAAGAGGTTTAGTATGAAAAACTCTAAGAGGAGTTTAGTACCCTTCAGGCATGGCATTCATCTTTCCAAGAAGGTGTGCCCTAGCACACCTGAGGAAATAGAACGCATGAGCAAGATCCCTTATGCTTCAGCAATAGGGAGCCTCATGTATGCCATGTTATGCACACGACCTGATATAGCCCATGCCATGAGTGTTACGAGCAGATATCAGTCGAATCCAGGTGAAGAATACTGGACTTCTATGAAATGTATCCTTAAGTACTTGAGAAGAACTAAGGATATGTTGTTGATCTTTGGTAATGGAGAACTCCAAGTCCAAGGGTATACAGACTCGGACTTTATGTCTGATGTAGATGATCGAAAGTCGACATCTAGAAGTCTATTTTTGTGCAATGGTGGAGCTGTCAGTTGGAAAAGTTTCAAACAGACAGTGATAACAGATTCCACCATGGAAGTAGAATATATCGCTGCATCAGAAGCTATGAAGGAGGCATTCTGGTATAAAAAGTTTGCCACGGAGATCGAAGTGATGCCATCAGATGCCATTCCTCTGTTCTGCGACAACAATGGCACTATAGCCCTTGCTAAGGAGCTGAGGTCTCACCAAAAGTCCAAGCACATCGAGCGGTGATACCACCTCACCCATGAATTACCTTGAGAAGGGTTACGTCGAGGTCAAGAGAGTCGACTCCGCAAACAATTAGGCAGATCCGCTTACAAAGCCACTAGGCCAGTAGAAGATCAAAGCCCACCTTAAGAAGATGGGACTTAGATTTGTAGCTAATTGGCTTTAGGTCAAGTGGAATTTATTAGATATGTGTGCCCTAGAAGCCAGAATTGGCTAACACTTGTAATACACTTCTAGGGGCAAAATTATAATTTTGACTATAATTAATAAAATGGGTTATTTTCTATCACAAATATGTATTTAGTGTCTGTGATACATCCCTTGAGTTAGTGGTAATGATAATTCATATTTTCAAGAGTTGAAAATTTAAAACATAAATTTTCATTTATTAACTCATAAAATGCTCCTGACCATAGGATCATCACGAGGATGGTGATTGATCCAGAAGATTGGTGTACAATCATTTTTCTTTAGTAGATGAGTCTTGAGTCTACGGTGTGGAGACACCGGAGCGAGAGTACAGGTACTCGTTAGAGAACGAGGGCACTGAGCGTGACCACCTCGAGTAGTCATTAGGGAAGTCTACCTTCTCGTCAATGACTGACTCGATGCTGCAGTAGTGTGTCTGGTTCTTTGACCTGAGGTGCATCGGCAGTTCACCTTGAGGGTGTTATAGTTTGACTACACCATTACTCGGTCTCCTAGCCATATGGAACCCTGAGGTGTATGTTGGCTATAGCATGTTCATTGTAGGAACTGGATGGCATCAAGATGGAATCTATCTACCTCGGTGGTATGAGGAGCAGCCCTATGATAATCATGAGAATCAAGTCCAGAAGCCCATGGCCATGGCAGAGTGTGAAATAATAGAAAGAGTTTCTATTTAGATTTTCACATCGGACTCGAATCGAATGATTACATCATATGACAGAAACTAGGGTTTGATGAGTTCACCTTAAACCCTAATCTGATCGGGGCTCAAGATAGAAGAACTTAATCACATAGGTAGCTGCACCAAGAGGTTCGCATTCAGCTCTGATGGGTTGCCACCATATACTGCTAGGTGTCACTGGTGGATTTTGGGAGCAAATTAGAATGATTTAGATGATCGATCATTCTAGCTGTCGAATCAGAAAGAGTTCTGATCCATCGAAAGGAGTTTCGATGATGTCGATGATAGAGATCATGACATATCCCATTACCATACAGAACTGAACCTAACTGGGTCACACAAACAAAGGTTTGAATCTAGTGATCATCAATTGAACTAATCTAGTTCAATTGATCTGAATGAGATTCAATTAGGTTCAAGGAAATCGTGCTAGCACTCGATTGAACCTAACGTTCTTCTTTTACTATCATAAATAAGTTGTCCTGTCTGAGCCAAAGGAGTTTGTGCTCAATCAGAGGCCTTCATATGGTCTGACTGGAGGTTGTCCAAGTCAGAAAAGGTTGTCTTATTTTGTAAGATAAATTTTGAGACATTCACCTACCATTTTTTTCACCTGCCATTTCTTCTTTGACTTTGGTCAAAAGTCTACCTTTGACTGGTCAAATATTGACCATTGACACTTTGACTTTTGACCACATGTCATGCACCTATTGGAGAGCTGGTGGGGGCCTGTCCCCCTGCCAAAACCTGGCAAGGAAGAGGGTGCACGCCACCCTAGGCGTGTGCCCAAGTTGGAGGCGCCTAGGAGTCCTTGTTGGACAAGGACTCCATCTCCTTTTTGGATTCCAATTAGAGTTCTTCTAAGAACCAACTTTGACTGATCTTAGATGCCCCTCTAAGGAGGAATCCAGGGGACTCTATTCCCACCAATCAGATTTAGATCTGATTTCACAAAGAGTTGTGATTGGTTGGGAAGAAGAGAAGTTGGATCACAGTCAGTCTATAAATAAGACCCTGTGCCCAACTCAAATTAATGAGATGATTGAATCACAATTCCCCATGCCCCTAGGCTGCCTCTCCCCTCCTTCTCCATGCCAAACCACCTTCTCCCCTTGCTCTCCACATCCAAAAGGAGTTTTGGATTTTTGTTGGTGCGATTCAAGCAAGAGAAAGGCGATCAAAAGCTAGAAGGCTGCACTGCTGCAAAGGACGACTGCTGATCTTCAAAAGGAGTTTTGAAGATCCTCCAGATCAGATCCAGATCTAATTTTTGGAGATATGATAGAGAAGAAGAGGATCTCTAGATCCAAGCCTGAGTGGATACCGATAGAGGCCAGGCGCTTGCGTGGCTAGATCCAGAACCTTCCGCTGCAAACAGGATCATCAACGGAGTAATAGGATTACCCAAATCAGGTAAATTAAATTTGATTTAATTTATTCTTATTTTATTTTATTTATTAAAATAATAAGAATTAGATCTAAAAAACATCTTAGATCTGATCAGATAAAGGAAATTTTTTTGAAATATGCCTCTGATCTAATCTGATCTGAACGAACCTGATCCAAAAAATCAAAATTTTCCTTCACATATCCCATCAGAGTAATTCTCGATAGTAGAATACTCTAGAGTTGATCATATTTAGTGATGATGTACCCCTATATCTCACCTGTATGCCATACCAATGTCTCCACACTACTTGGTTAAGAGGATAATCAATCTATATGGTACACAACAACCTACACTCGATAAATGTTGTTATCCTAATTAACAACATATCAATTAGTCATGAAAAATTTAAAGACTAATCAATAAATTCTCTCTTTATCAAATCTAAATAGTCCTAAGAACTTCATCATAATAAAAAAGTTTATTAGAAGATGTAGACTTATGATGAAAAATGTCAAAAAAAATTATTTAATAACAACTCATTTGCAACTGCAAAATAGCACAACCATCAACTGACTGACGATTGGCTTTGAGATACATTTTTCAATAATTCCCACTTATCTTAAAGTCACTCGTTATAGTATCTCTAACACCCTTTTGACTTGTGGATGTCAAACTTTTTGCTCCATGAGAAGGCTTTAGTTTAAGGTCGCCAGGTCTTTCTTTTTCATCAAATTTTCTGAAGATCAAACATCATCCTCATCCATGATCTTCCCATGAAGGTGGTAGAAACATAGTTGTTTATTGCTAGTGTTTCTTCGATTCCTCACGCTAAGCGATGGTACAAGTGCTGTTGCAATAGAGCATGATCGAACCATCTAGGGAGAGTGTCACTCTAAGCTCGGTGATGAACTTCCTTAGCCATATGCTTTCCTCATAGCATCAGAGCCATGACATACTACACCTCATATACTGAGTCTACCATAGTATGCTGCTTAAAACTTTTTTAATAGACGAAACCACTGTTTATGGTAAAAACATAACTTGACATGCTTCTACTATCATCATGGTCAGATTGAAAGCTAGAGTCTATAAACCTCATAAATTTCAAATCTGACTCATCATAAATCAATCACTAGTCCTTAGTATTTCTCAAATACTTAAGAATGATTTTCACAACCTTCTAGTGGTTCTCCTCTAGATTAGATTAGTATCTACTCACTACTCCTAATCAGTATTCCACACCTAATCTCGTACATGTCATGGCATATATGATAGATCCCACTATCGAAGAATATGAGATTCTACTCACACTCTCTCTCTCTTTAGGAGTTGTTGGATAATCCTTCTTAGAAAGAAAAAATTCATGGTCTATCAAAAGATAGCACTTCTTGAAATTCTTCATGCTGAACCGCTTTAGTATAATATCTATGTACATGGATTAGGATAACTCATGCATCCTCTTAGATCTATTCCTATAGATCTTCATCCCTAGGATGCAGAATGCTTCACCCAAATCCTTCATGGAGAATTAAGATGATAACCATAATTTTATTCCTTATAGTGCAAAGATGTCATTCTCAATTAAGAGAATATCATCCACATATAAAATAAGAAATACCACTACCAGACTATTTGCCCACTTGTAAATGCAAGGCTCTTTTCATTCTTAATGAAGTCATACATTTTAATCACCTTATCAAAATGCATGTTCCAACTCTGAGATGCCTGCTTCAATCCATAAATGGACCTTCAAAGTTTACACACCTTGGAATCATTTATGAATGTGAATCATTTAGGTTGTATCATATACACCTCTTCTGACAGCTCTCCATTTAGAAAAGCTGTCTTCACATCCATCTACCAGATCTCATAGTCTGGATGGATAGTTATCGTAAGCATGATCTAAATAAATTTAAGCATTGCCATCGGAGAGAAAGTCTTGTTGAAGGAAATTGATCTAGGATTTCAGAATTAGATTTTGAAACTTTTTCAAATCTATGTAGCAAAAGAAATAAATTAATCAAATTAATTTATAAATACATAAGAAAAATTTTAGATCTAGGATCCTATTACATGATTTATGCATGCATTTAAATCAAAAATTAAAAATACTAGAGAATATCAAGTTGATCATATCAATAATAGAAATACTCTAGATCAAATCTAGATATATAAGAAGGCGATCAAATCTTCCTTACCTTTGCAAATTAGATTTTCTAACTCACTAATCTTGGGCTGAGGTTTATGCTCTGAGCCGCATATATGTTTGGCCTCTACAGGATGTCCACACAAGCCCTCGAACATTGATAAAAAATCTGATGGCTGAAAATCAGCACAGTATGCTAGTATTGTGCTGTTCTTTCTTCGATGGTTGATCTAGATCTTTCTTCTTCAAAAATTGGACTCTCCAACTTTTAGAAGAAAGGAAGAAGATTTGTGAATTTGAGATGCCTCTCAAAACTCATAAAAAAATGAAGGAAAAAATCTAGAGAAAAAACCTTGGAAGAAGACCCTTCTTCTTCCTTGTTTCTCTCACCAAGACACAAGAGATTGTATCTCTACAAAGTCTCACACCCCAAGCCTTTCTCTCCTAAATTTTCTCACACAACAAATGCCCTCTCTCAGATCTAAAAGCTCATAAAAATTCAGGTCCAATGACCCTTCTTATATAGAGTTATGGACCAATTCTTGTCTAGGTCAAATATTTAGACAAGGGGTGTCCAAATAAGATAGTAGTTGGGGTGCCCAACACTTGGGCGCCCCCTCCTTATTTTTAGCCATGGACCACCAGCTAAGGGTGCACAAAAATTCCTTATTTCCACCATAGAAATTAGAGAAAATTAGGAGGGATTGGCGGCAAACATGGGAAAAAATTTTGGTTTCTCAAAACTGTATCTCATAGAATTTGAAATCTAAACTAATTACCTTGTTTGACATGGTCCACAACAAACTACCAAGTAAGAAAGAGAGGGAGAGATGGGGTGAACGTGAAGGGTCGGGGGCATGCAAAATTTCCATGCAAAGCCTACTAGAAAATAGGGTGGGGGCATTGGGATATATGTGGCACAAAGAGAGGGAATCCTAGTCATACTAGGATTCCTATTTTGACTTGGTTCAATATGGTCTTTGAACCAAATTAAATCAAAATAAATCTAACCCAATTAGAATAGATTTTAGTCCAACTAATAACCTTATTAAATTAAATTAAATCATATTTAATTTTTAATAAAATTAGAGATTGGGTTCAAACAAGTCCTAATTGAACTAGGACTAGTTATTTCTTGTAATTGGCTCATCCAATAAACCAATTAGACTTGATTCAACCAAGTTCAAATCAAATCTAATTAAATTATATTTAATTAGACTTAATCTCAGTCCTCTAACTTAATCAAATTAAGCTAATTAGCAATTCAATTGCTAATCGATCCTCCTACAATACTTGCACTAGGTTAAACATCAATTATATTGAATGTTTAATCCTTGAATGATTCTTAATCATCGACCAACCATCCAATCAGATAAAAAACTCTTATGTGTATGATCCCATAGGTTCAAACCTAAGCTGGTTGTTGGTGTAGAAAACTATAGATGTCGAAAAGCTAGAGTAGGAGAAGAAGAGGTCGCCACCGGGACCTACAAAATAAGTCTGAACTGGAGTTGGATAGGTTTGATAGGATCCTTCGATGGTCAAGTCAGTTCTTTGATCAATAAAAATGGAGCACTCAGTAAATTTTTATAGAGTTTTAAGCTTAAAGAGAAAACATATCTGGAGGATCCCTTATATAGGCAGAGTTGTTAACAAACTGATAGTGACAACCATAATGCCTGGTGGTGGGTTATTCCGGGCCACGTGGAGTTTGTCACGAAGGATGATATCTATTGTCATGATGTACTAGTCTATTAAAAGTTAATAGTTGAAGTTTGGATGAAACTATTATAGATAGTGAAGAACTTCACATCTCAGTAACTTAGGAGAGGTTCAGACTTCTCCGAGGTCATCTGCCCACTGACTGATATTCACTGTATTGGAAGTTGAACTTGCATAGACATCAAGGTCCTCCTACTATTTAAGCCTGCTCAATTGATGCTCAGGACGTAAGGCAGCTAACTTGTCTGCTAAAAGGAGTTCAGTGGATGACTGGAAGAAGTTCGTCTAGAAGACTTGAAGGAGTTCAAATGGAAGACTTAAAGGAGTCTAGTTGGCTACCAGAAGGAGTTCGTCTAGATCAGGAGCTGGCTGGTAGCTATGATAGATGGACACAACCAAGATACTCTGGCGAGTCTTAACTATTTCTCTAGAGTTTGGCCACTTTCAGGGTCATCCACAAGTAAATAATTATTCTAGGTTGAAGGTTGATAAGGTCGGTGGATTCACTGATTTAGAACTATGATAGGTTTTTAGAGGAAAAGTTTGGACTTATTTTGAAGACGAGGTCCTTTTGTCAACTTTGGATTGCACATTCAAGATTCTTGACACAGGAAAGTCGAGATCAGCCACTCGTGATGAGATATAGAAGCTCGTTTAAGGAGAAGCTCTGCCAGCATATGATTCTTGTCGTGGATCCAACTATGATGGTGAGATTCGGCTTGAAAGAGATCTGAATGGAAACGAGTTTGGATGACCTCAAAGTCAGCCAGGCTAGGCCACTCAAGGATCGAATACTTTGCACTCTAACTGCTTAGGTGACTGCTTTCACTATCCAAGTTCATCTGAAAGGAGTTCAACTGGAAGGGATTAACCGCTTATAGTGAAGGAATTCGACCGCCTTTATCATTTAAGCTCATCTGGATGAGGCCCACAGTGCCTTGCAGGTTATGCGAGAACCTGAAGGAGCTAATAGCTAAAGCTGAGAGGATCGTCAGGTGTGTCCAAGTTAAAGATTGGCAGCCTTAAAGTTAACTGGAGCAAGAATTCATATTGGTTGTAGTTCAGTCATGGTCGTCACCATTGAACGGGGTCACCCTGAGACTAGACATTCCATCGAACTTCAACAGGTTTGGGTTTATCCCCAACAATAGTCTTCCTACTCCTGAGTTCAAATTTTGAAAGAAGGGAGTAAAGAAAATGCAATTGTTGAAGTTCTTTTCTAATTTCCCACATTTGTAGAATGAAAAGTTTTGGTGTTATTTATGCCAACATCGAAGCTTCTTTAATATGAGATGATATGAAAAGATAGATTTTTGAGACTCCTGCAGAAGGTCTGCATAAGGTATGGTGCAATTAAGGTTCTATCAGCCATCTATCTTTTATTATGATGAGTGGGACATGCATCAAATAGAGACTAGGTGGAGCGAACCTGTAATCATAACTACTTCAGGCTCCTCTCAAATATTTAAGCTCTACTTCCTCCTCTAGAACTTCATTTCATCTGAGTCTTTTTCTTCTTCCTCTAGTTTCTGTCTTTTTCCCATTCAAGAGCTCCAATTTCTTCTCCCGTTTCCTTCAGTCACCGACATTTTCTCATCCGATTTTTGCTCAGCAAGTTATCCTCTTGCCCTCCTTAACCAATCTAGGTTAGTTCTCAAACTTCTTTTTGATCATTTTCTTTCCTGACCCTTTAGTTTTAGAGTGATTTTATCCCTTATTTCTTTTGATTTTTGGGGTCTTCTTCTGGTTTAGTTTGATCCATATTCCGTCGAAGAATCCTAGTCGACTTGTTCTAGGAGTTCGGCCTAACTGGCCCTGAAGAATCCAAACCCTAAGGAAGCCAAGCCTATTCAAGCACCTTATCCCCCTTTTGTCTCGGATACCATTTCTTTTGTACTTCATCCTGAAGACCATTTCTTGATATGGATCCAGTATAGGACACCCCCAAAATATGAGCTTGAGCTTTTTGGACCAAGCGGTCGAGCCTGCCCTCCTCCCCTAGGTCGCTTTTGCTTGTATGCCGAGACTTTTCATACTGGACTTCGACTTTTGATTCCTCCCTTTGTCATAGCCCTCTTCAGGTTTCTAAACATCACTTTTGCCTCCATAGTGCCGAACTCTTTTAGGTTCATCATAGGATTTCTTTCTTTGTGCATCATGGTCGAGGTCCGACCTATAATTTTCTTATTTTGTAACTTTTTTACCCTCAAACATCAAACATCATCCTACTGCCAAGGATTGGTGGTATGTCTCCCCCCAGTTTGGCAAGAAGGGGTTGCTTAAGGGCGCTCCTTCTTTCATTCATTACTTGAAAGGGAAGTTCTTTTCCATCTCATGTTCTTTCTTAGAATTTGGGCTTCCTTCGGTGGGGGATTTGAGAGACTCAATCCACCAAACTCCTAGGGTACAAAGAGAAAACCAGGACTCAGCCTGCAAGCTTAGGGATTATCAAGCTCCTCTAATATTTGGCTTGCTGAACAATCAAGCCCTGTTTAAACTCGATCTTAGTCTCCATGATTCGGTAGGTGATTTTTCGCAACTTGTCACTTATACCTTATTCTTTCTTCTAACCTTGATTTTTACTATCGCAGAGATGACTCTGGAAGAGCTGAACCATCTATCATAGGGAATCTAGGCCCTCAAGAGGAAGAACGGTCTTGTAAGGGAGTCATCAAAAAGGGCCCGCATCGAAGAAATAAGTTTGACCGTGCCGACTCAGGCCACTGTTGACCAAAAAATTGCTGCAGCCGCACCAAACTCATCCTTGCCCGATGAAACCGCCATCCCCATGCCTCCTGAGAAGGGAGTAGCAAAGAAGAAGAAGAAGAAAGCTATTGCCAAGAATGTTAAAGGCTCAAGCGGTGAGAGCTCTAACTAGAAGCAGGATTCTTTGGATGATCGGGAGGTCATCTGCTCTTTGATGGAGGAGAGTGTCCTCCTACACATCGTCTAGAAGATGGTTAGGACTGAAAGTGCGGAGAGGTTTGAAGAATCTTTCACTGCCTTTCTTGAGGTAATTGGTCTCTCCCGAGCTTGATTGAATGCCCATTATACTTTGAAACCATGACTTGTTTTTTCTTTGTTTTGCAGTTGGGGCATTACTTGTATGCTCACTCAAAAGTAGCAAGTCTCCACCAAGCCGAGGCTTCCAAAGCCCTTTTGGAAGCCTATGTAGGGATGAAGAGTGTTCAGGCCATGGTCGACCATTTAAAGGTGGCTTCGAAAGTCCAGTCTGCTGAGGTCAAGCACCTTCGGGAAGCGTTGTTGAGAGAGGAACAAGCATTAGTAGGATTAAAGGCTGCTTTGACCCTTGAGGAGAGTAAGAGGAAGAAAGCAGAGGTGAAGGTCAGCGTTGAGAGAGAGAGGACTGTTGAAGCCTTAAAGTCCTCCAAGGCAATGGAGTATATCAAGATCGCCTTTGTCCAAGGGGCCTTTCTGAAGGGGTTCGAGATCTGCATAGGGAGGATTGCAAAGAAGTTCCCTGACTTGGACCTCGATTTTTTGATGGAGGAGCTTGGCCATGAAGTAGGTCCCTCCAACACTGGTGCCACCCCCTAATTATCGAGCCAAGTTTCGAAGCCTCTGAAACTGCTGTTGCCGAGCCCGAGCCTGATCTGGAGCCAGAGGTTGTAGAGAATGCTCCGACTTCGTCCGCCATCGCGCCTCTTGAGATTGAAAACGCTTGATTGTTGTACATTTTTTTTCTTTTCTTTTTCTGTTCTTTTCTCTATATCCAAAAATATTTTGATTAATGAAATCAAGTTTTTCTTTTGCAATGCCTTCATGTTGTGATGTTTTTATGCACTAAATACAATCTCCTATCAAAGCCGATCCTCTGCTCCAGGGTATCTCCTTAAAAACTTACAGTAGGTATTTAGAGAAGGAAGTTCGTCATACTTAAAAGAAATTGAAAAGGTCAAAGATGAGTTTCAAAAATCAAGAAAAAATTATTTAGAGATTACAATCAAGATCACTCACCTCTGTCAAGCACATAAAAAGTATTCCATGGACTATATTAGAAAGAAAAGAGATTTTGAAGTAGAACTCAAAGAGATCAAGAAGCGAGTTAGGGATAAGTCTTGGATGTTGACCTTAAAAGTTGTTCCCTCGAGGTCAAGCTCAATGTGGCAAGAGAGAAGATTCAACTATTGGAGGGGAGCTCACCATGGTCCTCTGACAAAGTGTAATATGGTTGGGATTGGTCGAAGAAGTTTTCCATCCTTCAGAAGCAGCTTCATGGTACTGAAAGTGCATATGATGATTATAGATTCGATTGGATGAAGAAAAATTTTCAATTTGAATAGAGGCTCAAAGCCACCAATAGTGAGGTGATCCATCTCCCGAAGCAGTTAGTTGACAATCAATAGGCCAGTGCGACCAAAGAATTAGAGCAGGTTGCCTCTTTAAGGAGGACCTTAGGCGATCTCTCTAAGACATATGGAAAGGAGAAGGCTGGACTTCAGTAGCTAAAGATCCAACTAACCTACGAGTAGAAAGCTGTTAAAGATGTAAAGGTTGAGTCAGCAATCCTGAGGAAGAGACTACGCGAGTCAAAAGATGATTGCCGAAGGGCTAATGACTTATTTTACGAGAGCTTGCTAAAGAGGAAGGAGTTTGAGGAAGAAATCCATGGTTTGAAGCAATCTTTAGTGATGGCAAGTGCTGACAGTTTGAAATCAGGCTCTGAATAGGACTTTGTCTCTTCTTTTTTCTTACAATCAATTTTAAGGACCTTTGTTTGTAACGAACTTCGCCTTCAATGAAATGATATTTTCTTCAATCATCTTTTTTCATTGCCTGGATTTGATGTTTGTTGATTTCGTTATTTTCTCATTATTTTTTAACATGGACATTGTCTTGTAGATAATCTCTTGTTTTGAATAGTCAAAGGTCTTCACTCATGTTAGGATGAGGTTCTCCACCTATTTCTAACATGATTAGCTTTTATCCTTGTCAGGACGAGATCCTCCTATTTCTAACAAGATTGTTGGAGCATAAAAGGGCCATTAAGAGGGCCTCTCTCCTTTTTCTCCTGTCTTAGATAATCGGAGGTATTCATCCATGTTAGGATGAGGTTCTCCTTTTGTTTCTAATATGGTTAGTTTTAACCCTTATCAGGATGAGGTTCTCCTATCTTAAATAACCAAAAATCTTCATCCTTGCTAGGACGAGGTTAACCTCCTATCTTAAATAATCGGATGCCTTCACCCTTGATAGGATAAGGTTAAGCTCCTATCTTAAATAATAGGAGGCCTTTACTTCATCCTCGCTAGGATGAAGTTAACCTCCTATCTTAAAAATCAAAGGTCCTCATCCTTGCTAAGATGAGGTTAACCTCCTATCTAAATAATCGAAAGCTTTCACTTTACCCTCGCTATAATGAGGTTAACCTCCTATCTTAAAAAATTGGAGGCCTTCACTTCACCCTCGCCACAATGAGGTTAACCTCCTATCTTAAATAATGAAAGGCCTTCACTCTCGTTAAGACAAGATTAACCTTCTATCTTAAATAACCGAAGGCCTTTATCCTTGCTAGGATGACGTTAACCTCCTATCTTAAATAACTTGAGGTCTTCACTTCACCCTCACTACGATAAGATTAACCTCCTGTCTAAAAAAATCAGAGGCTTTCTACTTTATTAGAAAATAAAGTTTGGCTAGATAATTTTCTATCATTGCATAGTTTTGCACCAAAAATAAGAATGTTAAAGTAAAAAAATTTTATTATGATGAGATCATTAATAACATATTTATAAATTTTTTGAGTTCCATGATTATAGGAGTGCAGCTCCTCTGAGCTTCTTCAGATAGTAAGTTCCAGGTCGGAGGACCTCCTTGATTTCATAAGGGCCTTTCTAATTTAGGATGAGTTTTTCTTGATTCTGAGATTATGAAATAGCTACTCACCAAAGTACTAGGTCTCCCATCTTGAATGCTTTGCTTCTGACTCTAAAATTATAATAGCGAACTACTTTCTGCTTGTAAGCTGCCATCCGAATTTGAGCTTTCTTTCATTTTTTTCTCTAACAAATCGAGGTTAGCCCCTGATAAGCATCATAAATTTATCAATAAAAGTATTAATTTATTAATTAATTTATATTAATTTTTAAGAATTATTAATCAATTTATATATAATTTTTGAAAAATTCATATTTTTATTAATTAAAAAATTAATTAAAAAATAATAAAAAATAATAAAAATTAAAAAATAAAATTTTATTATCAATAGAAAGAGCTCATTTTTTTGATCACAACGAAATAAATTTCAAGTAAAACGGAGCTAAAATGGAAAAGATATGAATTTTTAAAAATATAAAATAAATAAAAATTAAATAAAAAAGAAAATGGCTCAGCCGGCTCCGCAAGCCGAGCCACCAAGCCAAGCCAAGCCATCAAAGCCGACTCAGCCATTGAAGCCATCAGCCGGTCCACGATCCAGGCGTGGACCGCCAGCTCAGCAAAATCCGGCGAATCAGAGCTTGCCACGTGGTGGACCTAGACCCCTTAAAGGGTCTACAGAAATTTATCGCGGCTCACAAGGGTAATTTAGTCTTTTCAGCTCGACAAGAAGCGCTGATTGGTTGCGGTGTGCGGTGCGGCCGGTCCACGCGGTCCATGGGAACAGTGATTGCGCGATCGGACGGATGTGGTTGTTTGCGGTCAGGATCGGACGGCTGTGGTTTTTTCCGGATTTTATTCAAATTCTATCAAGCGATCACGCGGATCCGGATGGCCAGAAAATCCAGGCGATGATCCGACGGTCCAGAAAGCTCCCGACGGTGATCAAACTCTCAGGCGCATGATTTGCGGCCAGATTTCCTCCATCAAGCGCGATCCAACGGCCAGAATTTAATCCGACCCGATCTGAGCTGATCTGCATCCGATTTTGATGATTTTTGGACCGTTGGATTCCTATTGAATGGCTGGATTTTATCAGATTTATCAGAGTCATATCAGAGCTATTTTGATTCAAATTTTATCAAATTTTTTCAATATTTTGATGATTACAAAGGCCATTAGTCCCACATTGCCTTTAGAAAAAAATATCCAGCCCTCCTAGCACTATAAAAAGGACCCCTAGGTCTCCAGAAATCAACATCTCCGATCAAGGTGAAGCTTTGGTACAGGGCAAAGCCAGGCTATGGGTTAAAGGCTGCTTCAAAGCAATGGGTGCCGAGAAGAAGAGCCGAGCTTCTACACCATCTTTCTGCCAATGCCGATCCAAGATCAGAGATCAGGCTATTTTATTTTATTTTCTTTTCTTTTTAAATTTTATGTATTTAAATTCTAAAATTTTAATTAATAAAAATTTTATTTTTGCATTTTAATTTCTTACTTTTTATTTTTATTGTAATTTAATTTCTGCACTTTAATTATTACTTTTTATTTTATTGCAAGTAGATGCTAAGATCTAACTAAGTAGATCTTAGTACCAAAGTTTAAATTTCTGCACCTTTTAATTTTTATTTTTAATTTTCCGACTTCACTTTTGATTCCAAAAACTCAAATTTTTTTTTTTCTTTTCAAAAAAATCAAAGATTTCAAATCTAAAAATACTACCTTCCCTGTGGATTCGACCCGACTCACTACTATCTACGCATTTTCAATGATTTTAAGAAGTCGGATTAAACTGATAAACACGGTGTCTTAACGACAACATCGCGTTCCTATCAAGTTTTTGGCGCCGTTGCCGGGGAAGGAATAGATATTAAATTTTTGATTCTCTTTGATTTTTTATAAATAAATTATAAATAAAATTTTATTTTTTTTATAATATTGCTTACTAATTTTTTTTATTTATTTTGTAGAAAAAAAAAGAAAAGAACGAAGAAAGCATCAAAGTTTTTTGGTGAGATCAATCCTAACCCTAGTCCTCTTTTCTTTTTATTTATTTATTTATTTATTTTATTTTTAAATTAATTTAAAAAAATATTCATTTAAACCTAATTAAAAGCCTCATGATAAGATTAGAAACCCTAACTGCTTAGAGCATGCATCATATTAGTTTTATTTTTATCTTTATTTTTATTTTTATTTTTTTGGTGATTGCTGGAGGCAAGGTAAGCCTTTCAGAATTACAATTAGTTACATGCATCTAGTTTAAATTGCATAGAACCCTTTGATTGAAAATTTTTTTTTTTGCATATTCATATTAAATCAAATTAAGGGCACAACCCAATTAAACAAGATAAGGTGGGGATTTGATCACCCTTCCTTAGCCCACAAACAACCAACCAACATCCTGCATTGACCTAAGCCTTTAAATTAAAATCAATTAGACATCAACCCTAGGAACTCGAGCTCAATAGGACAAGGAATCCTAAGAGTTGAACCGGGTTAGGATAAGTCAATTTGACTGGTGTCTAGGAAAGTGGTTCAGGGACGACTGGGCCCGAAGGAAGGTGGTTTCTAATTGGTTCCGTTCGCTTACCTGGCCAAGCACAATTGGTGTCTAAGGCAAGCAACGGGGGGACTCCCACCGACCTTACACTTACCTGGCTAGTTGATTGGCTAATCCTACACTTGGAGGGCTTGAAGGTGACCTTGGCAGTTAGGAGCTGTCTAGATCTAGGATAACCCTTAGTCAGGATTGATTGACCAACTTGATTGCTAACCAACATCAAACCTAATTAAACCTAATTCTTCTCTTTCTTCTTAGTTCTAGGACTCCTTAGGACCTCTTCTTTAGAACTCTTCTTTCTTTCTTCTTCTTACTCCTCTAAAAATAAAATAAAAATAAAATAAAATAAAAATTAAATTAAACTAACTAAAAAATATTAAAAATAATAATTAAATTAAATTAAAAAATTAAAATTAACAAATAAAATAATTAAAAAAATTAATTTTTAATATAATAAAATAATAAAAAAAATAATTAAAAAAAAATTTTTTTTTTGAACCATACATTAGGGTTACACTAATACATGCATGGTAGGAAATCACTTTTTCTGATTTAGTTGAACTTAATTGAATGGTTGATTCACATTAAACATAATAATGGCTAATATGAATCTAATTGTCCAAAAATTAGATAAAGTTGACCTTCTTGCTCAGAAAATAGATCAACTCCTAACCCTAGGTCAACAATCTCCTACACAATTCACATCATCTTCTAATTATCAGGAGACTTATTCAAATCTGTGCTAGCCCAACCCATCATGTGAGTGAATGTCCTATGACTGCACAGTTTCCATATTTTATCCAAGAACAAGTTCAAGCTACTCAAGGATACTCCAAATTGATTAATGATCCATTTTCAAATTCATATAATTCAGATTGGAGTAACTTTAATTTTTCTTGGACATCCCAACAGACTCAGGCTCAGACCCAAATTTCACTTGAGCAAAATTATCAAAATCCCAATATCAAAATTATGCCTATAATAATGGTCAGCCTAGTCAGTTTAACCAGCCATCATATTATAATCAGCCTTCATACCCACCTCCTCAACAGACCAATCTAGCTGATGATAGATTTAACCAACTTCAACAATTAATTCTAACTCAACAGCAATCTATCGCCAGACTAGAAGCTCAAATAGGATAATTAGTTGAGTCTAACATGAGGAGAGAACTAGATCAACTACCGAACCTACCAATTTCAAACAACCCACCTAATGACCACCAACCACCTGGATTAAATTATCAATCTAATGTTTCATCTAAGAATCTCCAATTTGAGAATACCAAAGTAATTCCTGAACTTAAAAGCTATAGGATTCTTATGGACCCATACCAAGACCAGGTGAGAGAGGCTAGTACTGATGCTAGCCAAAATAAAAATTTAGAGGAACTGGTTAGTACTGAGACTAACCACATAGAAGAACCCAAGCCAAGAATTAGTACTGATGCTAGTTCCAGTTTAAATGAGATAGAAATAAGGGAAAAGAGAATAGATGATTTACCCGAGACTTATAAACCTAATGTCCTATTCCCTTCAACCCTAGAAGCTGGTTCTTCTTATAAAAATCAAAAGGCATGTAATGAAATGTCAATGGAGTTGTTTAAGCAAGGATCACATTAATTTACCTCCAGAATTAAAACCGCCTTTAGTCACCATTCCAGCACCCATTGAATCAAACTTAACTCCTAAAACTCCATTCATGAGCATTTTAGAAAAACAAATAGGAGAAATTCTTAATAAACATGGGTCTGAGAATGGAATCATAAAATTATATCCCTAAAATTAACAAATGAATATATCAATAATGGGATTATAAATCAACTTTCTGAGATTGGCAATCCAAAACCATTGGAATTTGTCAATCCAATATTCGACACAGGATAGTGAGCTGCATTGTGTCTGGCTGAAGACGGTAAACTTAGCGCTTGTTGGGAGGCAACCCAATATTTAGTTTTTATCTAATTTATCTTTTTAGTTTATTTTTTTTTAGGATAATTTGAATAAGTTGGAGGGAGAGCTCAAATTTTCAAAGGCATGTGCTGGACCTAAAAATATACTGAGTTAGGTGTATTCTTTCATGTTCTTTATTACATCCTTTATTTTTTCTTCTCCATTGAGGACAATGTCGATTAAGTTGGGGGGAGAGAAAAATAAAAAAATTTTAAAATTTTAAGTCCTCGAAAAAGTTAGTATTTAGTATTTAGATACTTGATTATGCTTAAGAATCGAATTAAACTAAGCATTTTTAAAAGAAAATTGATGCACAGATTCAGAGAATCTATGAGATATTGAGGAATCAAGTATTAAGAAAATTCAATAAAGAGTTAAGTCTAGAACATAAAAATTTTTTTCTTGGAGCATTTCTAATTATTTCTACTAGCATCAAAGAAAAGTCTACTTTTTATAGGCTTGTGTAGGGTAACTATACGTTTCTTCATATAAAAATTTATTTTAATAAAATAGTTTTCAAGTACTTCTCACTGAGTAACCGGGCCTCTTTGCCTAAGCAAGCATTGAGTTTCGCATCAAAAGGTGGGAAGGGCAAAGAAGCTCGTTGTAAAGCTAGTCTTAACTCGTAGCCTATTTGATTCGAGCTAGTAAGCCCGAGGGGTATTCTATACCTAGTGCCCTAAAGCCAACTGGTTTGGGAGTCATTGGCCCAAGACTCGCTACATGGATCAAATAGAAAGCTTAAGGAGTTAAGACACTCAATAGTGGTACAACGTTAAAAAAAAAAAAAAAAAAAATATTGGTTTCCCACCGAGTAATCGAAATTTTGTTAAGTTCAATGAAAATAAAAATAATAAATAAAAATGGTATTATACCTTGCCTTAGGAAGTTTGACAATTAGTATCGGGGATCTAGATCCTCTTCTTCTCTATCACGTCTCCAAAAATCAGATCTAGATCTGATCTGGAGGATCTTCAAAACTCCTTTTGAAGATCAGCAGTCGTCCTTTGCAGCAGCGCAGCCTTCTTGCTTTTGATCGCCTTTCTCTTGCTTGAATCGCACCAACAAAAATCCAAAACTCCTTTTGGATGTGGAGAGCAAGGGGAGAAGGTGGTTTGGCATGGAGAAGGAGGGGAGAGGCAGCCTTGGGGCATATGGAAACTCTTATTCAATCATAATCTGAGTTGGGCGCAGGGTCTTATTTATAGACTAACTGTGATCCAACTCCTCTTCTTCCCAACCAATCACAACCCTTTGTGAAATCAGATCTAAATCTGATTGGTGGGAATAGAGTCCCCTGGATTCCTCCTTAGAGGGTGCCTAAGACCAGTCAAAGTTGGTTCTTAGAAGAACTCTAATTGGAATCCAAAAAGGAGATGGAGTCCTTGTCCAACAAGGACTCCTAGGCGCCTCCAACTTGGGCACACGCCTAGGGTGGCGTGCGCCCTCCTCCTTGCCAGGTTCTGGTAGGGGGACAGGCCCCCACCAGCTCTCCAATAGGTGCATGACATGTGGTCAAAAGTCAAAGTGTCAATGGTCAACATTTGACCAGTCAAAGGTAGACTTTTGACCAAAGTCAAAGAACAAGAAATGGCAGGTGACCAAAAATGGTAGGTAATGTCTTATAAAATAAGACAACCTTTTCTGACTTGGACAACCTCCAGTCAGACCATATGAAGGCCTCTGATTGAGCACAAACTCCTTTGGCTCAGTCAGGACAACTTATTTATGATAGTAAAAGAAGAACGTTAGGTTCAATCGAGTGCTAGCACGATTTTCCTTGAACCTAATTGAATCTCATTCAGATCAATTGAACTAGATCAGTTCAATTGATGATCACCAGATTCAAACCCTTTATTTGTGTGACCCAGTTAGGTTCAGTTCTGTATGGTAATGGGATATGTCATGATCTCTATCATCGACATCATCGAAACTCCTTTCGATGGATCAGAACTCTTCTGATTCGAACAGCTAGAATGATCGATCATCTAAATCATTCTAATTGCTCCCAAAATCCACCAAGTGACACCTAGCAGTATATGGTGGCAACCCATCAGAGCTGAATGCGAACCTCTTGGTGCAGCTACCTGTGTGATTCAGTTCTTCTATCTTGAGCCCCGATCAGATTAGGGTTAAGGTGAACTCGTCAAACCCTAGTCTCTGTCATATGATGTAATCATTCGATTCGAGTCCAATGTGAAAATCTAAATAGAAACTCTTTCTATTATTTCACTCTGCCATGGCCATGGGCTTCTGGACTTGATTCTCATGATCATCATAGGGCTGCTCCTCTACCACCGAGGTAGATAGATTCCATCTTGATGCAATCCAGTTCCTACAATGAACATGCTATAGCCAACATACACCTCAGGGTTCCATATGGCTAGGAGACCGAGTAATGGTGTAGTCAAACTATAACACCCTCAAGGTGAACTGCCGATGCACCTCAGGTCAAAGAACCAGACACACTACTGCAGCATCGAGTCAGTCATTGACGAGAAGGTAGACTTCCTAATGACTACTCGAGGTGGTCACGCTCAGTGCCCTCGTTCTCTAACGAGTACCTGTACTCTCGCTCCGGTGTCTCCACACCGTAGACTCAAGACTCATCTACTAAAGAGAAGCGATTGTACACCAACCTTCCGGATCAATCACCATCCTCGTGATGATCCTATGGTCGGGAGCATTTTATGAGTTAATAATGATTATTCATGTCTTAAATTTTCAACTCTTGAAAATATGAATTATCATTACCATTAACTCAAAGGATGTATCACAGACACTAAATACACATATGTGATAGAAAATAACCCATTTTATTGATTTTAGTCAAAATTATAATTTTGCCCCTAGAAGTGTATTACAAGTGTCAGCCAATTCTGGCTTCTAGGGCACATATATCTAACAATCTCCCACTTATCCTAAAGCCAATTGGCTACAAGTCTAAGTCCCATCTTCTCAAGGTGGGCTTCGATCTTCTGCTGGCCCAACGGCTTTGTAAGTGGGTCTGCCACATTATCTGTGGAGTTGACTCTCTTGACCTCGACGTAATCCTTCTCGAGGTAATCGCGGATGAGGTGGTATCGCCGCTCAATGTGCTTGGATTTTTGGTGAGACCTCGGCTCCTTAGCAAGGGCTATGGCGCCATTGTTGTCGCAGTATAGAGGAATGGCATCTGATGGCATTACTCCAATTTCTGCAGCAAACTTCTTGTACCAGAATGCTTCCTTCGCAGCCTCTGATGCAGTGATATATTCTGCTTCCATGGTGGAATCTGCTATCACGTTTGCTTGGAACTCTTCCAGCTGACAGCACCACCATTGCACACAAACAGACTCCCAGATGTCGACTTTCGATCATCTATATCGGACATGAAATCCGAGTCTGTGTATCCCTGGACTTGGAGTTCTCCATTACCAAAGACCAACATCATATCCTTAGTTCTTCTCAAGTACTTAAGGATACATTTCACAGAAGTCCAGTGTTCTTCACCTGGATTTGACTGATATCTGCTTGTGACACTCACAGCATGGGCTATATCAGGTCGTGTACATAGCATGGCATACATGAGGCTCCCTATTGCAGAAGCATAAGGGATCTTGCTCATGCGTTCTATTTCCTCAGGTGTGCTAGGGCACATCTTCTTGGAAAGATGAATACCATGTCTGAAGGGTATTAATCCCCTCTTAGAGTTTTCCATACTAAACCTCTTTAGTACTTTCTCTATGTACATCTTCTGTGAAAGTCCTAGCATCCTATTCGGTCTATCCCTATAGACCTTAATTCCTAGAATAAAGGATGCTTCACCTAGGTCTTTCATGGAGAATTCCTTGGACAACCATATTTTGACTGATGTCAACATGGGAATATCATTCCCAATAAGGAGGATGTCATCCACGTACAATACGAGGAAGACAACAGCGCTCCCACTGACCTTTTTGAAAACACATGGTTCCTCTTCATTTTTGATGAAACCAAACTTTTTGATCACATCATTGAAATGAGTGTTCCAGCTCCGAGATGCTTGCTTAAGTCCATATATGGACCTTTGCAGCTTGCAAACCTTGTGATCAGTATCACTGGATGTGAAACCTAGCGGCTGTTCCATATAGATATCTTCCTCAAGATATCCATTTAAGAATGCCGTTTTCACGTCCATTTGCCATATTTCATAATCGAAATAGGCTGCAACAGCAAGCAATGTGCGGATGGATTTTAGCATAGCCTACTGGGGAAAAGGTATCCTGATAGTCAATGCCTTCGCATTGACTATAACCTTTTGCCACTAGTCTAGCCTTGAATGTCTCCACATTCCCATCTGCACCAATCTTTCTCTTGAAGATCCATTTACACCCAATAGGTACTATACCTTCTGGTGGATCTACCAAGGTCCAGACTTGGTTTGAGTGCATCGAGTCAATTTCTGACTGCATTGCCTCTAGCCATTTCTCGGAGTCGATATCTGATATCGCCTCGTTGTAGGTTTTGGGATCATCACCATGAGCACCATTACCTATGAGGAACATTTCCTCTACTTCCTCTGAAATAATACCTAAGTATCTTTCAGGGGGATGGAAAACTCTTTCCGATCTACGAGGTGGAGGAGGTAGTGTTCTTATTGGCTCAACCTGATTTGGTTCCACTTGGTCCTTAGCTCGTTCTGCTTGTGAGACTTTCTCATCAAGCTTGATCTGCTTTTCCAATGCCGCTATCTTGAATAAACTATTTTTCAAGAAATATGGCATGTCGACTCACAATCACATTGTGGTCTTCTGGAATGTAGAAATAGTATCCTAATGACTCTTTAGGATATCCTATGAATCGAGCTCTGAAGGACCTAAACTCTAACTTGTCCGCTTGTTGTCTTTTGACATGAGCCGGACAACCCCAAATTCTGAGATGACTCAGACTTGGTTTCTTACCATGCCATATCTCATACGGTGTGGTAGGAACGGTTTTAGAGGGAACCCTATTCAGTAGATAGATTGAAGTTAACAATGAGTGTCCCCAAAGAAAATCAGGGAGGTCTGTGAAGCTCATCATGGATCGAACCATATCCAATAGAGTCCGATTTCTCCATTCTGAAACCCCGTTGAGTTGAGGTGTTCCTGGTGGAGTCCATTGAGAGACTATGCCATTTTTCTTGAGATAGTCTAGGAATTCTCGGCTAAGGTATTCACCTCCTCGATCTGATCGAAGAACCTTAATGGGTTTTTCCAGTTTGTTTTTCTACTTCATGTCTGAATTCTTTGAACTTTTCAAAAGCTTCAGACTTGTGTCTCATAAGATACACATACCCATACCTAGACAGATCATCGGTAAAGGTAATGAAGTAGACAAAATTGCCTCTAGCCGGCACATCAAATGGGCCGCACACATCAGTATGTACTAGGGCAAGGAGATCTGTGGCCCTTTCCCCATGTCCTACAAAAGGGAGTTTAGTCATTTTGCCTTGAAGACAAGATTCACAAGTTGGATATGACTCGAAAGTCAATGGACTCAATAGCCCATTTTTCTCCAATTTGTTGATCCTATCTTCTGCTATATGACCTAATCTCAGGTGCCATAGATATCTATCATTTGGACTATCCCTAGGTCGTTTGGCATTCACGTTTTGCTCGATAGTTAGAATAGGTACATCAATATGTAGCTGATAAAGACCATTAATAAGGAAACCATTTGCAATTTTATTTCTTTCATAAAGAATGTTACAATGGTCCTTAAAGAAGGTGATCACATAACCTTCTTGTGCTAAGCATGAAACAGAAATCAAATTCCTGCTAGCTGCAGGCACATAATAACAGTCTTTCAAAACTAAGTCTAAACCAGATGGTAATCGAAGAGGGTATGTTCCCACGGCTACTGCAGCAACTCTTGCTCCATTACCGATGCGTAGGATCATGTCTCCATCCCTCAGCCTCCTGCTATCCTCAAGACCCTGCATAGAAGTGCACAGATGAGCACTAGAACCAGAGTCAAGCACCCAACTGGATGCAGAAGAAACCGTAAGGTTAGACTCAATAACGAGCATACCTCCAGAAGGACCTTCCTTCTTGTTCTTCAGGGTGGCCAGGTAAGTAGGGCAGTTCCGCTTCCAATGGCCGTCGCTGTTGCAATGGAAATACTTTCCTTTGACATCGGCCTTCTTCTTCGGCTCTGCCTTCTTCTTCTTTGATCCTTCCACCTTTTGCTTTTTCACAGACTTCTTTTTCTTTCCATAAGACTTTCTTTTGGAAGAAGTCCGTTCCATAGCAAGAACTGAGCCTTTAGAACCTTTCATAGAAAGCTCAGCGGTAACCAGCATATTCATTAATTCGGCCAAGGAATTTCTGAAGTTTATGCATGTGGTAATTCATGATGAATTGCCCATATGCATCAGTCAAGGATTGCAGAATAATATCGTTCTGCAGGTCCAAGTCCAACTTCACACCGAGCTTCTCAAGCTCTTCCATGTCCTTGATCATTGTCAGACAGTGATCTTGGACTGACTGCCCATCACGCATCTTAGCCTTAAAAAGTCATTTCGTGACTTGATATTTGGCTGCGCGACTCTGTTCACCAAACATCTCCTGCAGGTGAGCCAACATTTGGCGAGCAGTCCCGATATCTTCATGTTGGCGCTGGAGCTCATCAGACATCGAGCCCAACATGTAATATCTGGCCTTATTATCTTCGTCTATCCATTTTTCCAGAGATGCTCTCTGTTCAATGGATGGACGGGCTGGTAAGGTGGGAGGGTCCTGGTCCAAAACATGGGTTAACTTCTCAGAACCCAAAATAATTTTGTAGTTCCTGAGCCAATCTTTATAATTGGGTCCGGTCAGTCTATGTGTGTCCAGGATACGTGCCAATGGGTTGGACGCAGACATTTTTCTGTAGAGAGTCAAAGATTCTAGTTAGATACTGTAATTATGACTTGACCAATTTATTTAGGAATTTTATTTTTAAATAAATTAGCTCCCACTATTTTCTCGGATCCCTACACTCCCTCTGTAGAGATGCAAAAATCTCCATGATTAATGATTTCTAGTGGGTGGTGCGGTCTCACCAACTGACTCATCACCTCACCTAACAGTTATTGGTGATGGGTTAGCCAATGAGTGAACAACTCTTGTTCAATGATTCTCTAATCATGGTGCACCCAAACTTGGTCTCTAATTCATGAATCTCACCGTATCCAAAATATTGATCCACTCCTTAGTTAAGTCAGACCCACCATTTGCATAGACTGGTTCCTAATTGAGTCTCTCACCGTATCCAAAATATTGAGCCCAACTCATCCTCCAGCCCATAGCATCCAATGCCTAATAGACATGGTTGCATCTTTCCCGGTGCAACTGAGCCACTGTATCCAGCCGAGAACAATCAACCCCGGGAAGGGCCCGCACATCTACAATGGTGGAAGACCTCAGACTTAATCTTTTCTTAGGGAGAATTGATTCAGGTCTCATTAAACTAGACTTGGCTTAGTCATAACAATTATGACTAACCTAGTGGCATGGGTTAGCTCGGATTATTGACCACCTCAGATCAGAACTGTGTCAACAGATATGGCCAGGTAAGTGAGACCGGTGGAAGGAATATGCCATTAACTCGTACAAGAACGCATTCAGGTCGAGTAGCTTCCAATTAAAAATCAGTCGGATCGTATGTGCCAAACTTACCTTAGACACCAAATTGTTGAGTCAGAACCAATTGGGTTAGCCTACAATCCAGACTCTAACCTCTGAGCCTAATTAGGTCTTGCTTGATCGTGACTCGATCTTGACCCAGACTTAATCCTATTAGGCTGGTCAATTTAAGCATTGTTGATCCCATCTAACCAACTCTTGATTCGATTTGATCAACCGCTTAGACCTAATTGAGCTACCCAAGCCCGAACCCAGTATTATGAATATGTCTTAGATCTAAAATTCTTCAATTTTAGACCTAATTAATATTCCATAAACTTAATTCTTAATTAAGTAGGGTTCATAAACAAAATATGCACAATAAATCCTAGGGATTTCAGGATCTAGGGTTTTGCAGAAAGTAAGTTTTGGGTTTCTGATTAAGGACGAACACGCAGCACCCCTACACATCATAAGAACACCCCATCGAATGGAAAGAGAGGGCCTTTAAACCCTTCTTCATTCTTATGACCGGACGGCCAAGAGGAACGCCTTAATCAGGAACATTCAATACTACAAAACAGTATAGATCTATATCATATATCTCATATACAAATTAGATCTAATCATGGCATATTTTGCATACATCTCATGTATCGAATCATGCATGTTTTTCAGATCTAAATTATCTCATAATAATCTAAAAAATTAGATTTAAATTGATCTAATCAAAATAAATTCTAATCTAGATAATTATGTAGAACTATTCTACAACTAGTCTAGACATGCATCAATCATATCTCATATGATATTTAAAATTAAATAATTTTTATTTACTATTTTTTAGATGTTATTATAACCATTATAATATCAAAAAATAGTAAATAAATAGATCTAAAATATGATTTAATTCAAATTAAATTCAAAAACATGCAAGACTATTCTATAGAACTATTCTATTTCTAGAACTAGTCATGCATATCTTCTAATCTTAGATCCAAATCATTTAATTTTAATTTTTTCTGATTTTAGATCTGATCACATCTCATGTGACATCTAAAATCAATTATTTTTTAATTAAAATAAATTTAAAATTAGATCTAAATATTTTAGAACCATGGCTCTGATACCAGTTGAAGGGAAATCCTGATTTCCCGGTCCAGGTTCGTTCAGATCTGATCAGATCAAGAGATATATTTCAAAATTTTTTCTCTTTGATCTAATCAGATCTTGATATTTCAGATCTAATTCTTATTATTTTAATAAATAAAATAAAATAAGATAAATTAAATCAAATTTAATTTACCTGATTTGGGTAATCCTATTACCCTGTTGATGATCCTATATGCAGCGGAAGGTTCTGGATCTAGCCACGCAAGTGCCTGGCCTCTACCGGTATCCACTTCGGGCTGGATCTGGAGATCCTCTTCTTCTCTATCACATCTCCAAAAATCAGATCTGGATCTGATCTGGAGGATCTTCAAAACTCCTTTTGAAGATCAGCAGTCGTCCTTTGCAGCAGCGCAGCCTTCTTGCTTTTGATCGCCTTTCTCTTGCTTGAATCGCACCAACAAAAATCCAAAACTCCTTTTGGACATGGAGAGCAAGGGGAGAAGGTGGTTTGGCATGGAGAAGGAGGGGAGAGGCAGCCTTGGGGCGTATGGAAACTCTTATTCAATCATAATCTGAGTTGGGCGCAGGGTCTTATTTATAGACTAATTGTGATCCAACTCCTCTTCTTCCCAACCAATCACAACCCTTTGTGAAATCAGATCTAAATCTGATTGGTGGGAATAGAGTCCCCTGGATTCCTCCTTAGAGGGTGCCTAAGACCAGTCAAAGTTGGTTCTTAGAAGAACTCTAATTGGAATCCAAAAAGGAGATGGAGTCCTTGTCCAACAAGGACTCCTAGGCGCCTCCAGCTTGGGCACACACCTAGGGTGGCGTGCGCCCTCCTCCTTGCCAGGTTCTGGTAGGGGGACAGGCCCCCACCAGCTCTCCAATAGGTGCATGACATGTGGTCAAAAGTCAAAGTGTCAATGGTCAATGTTTGACCAGTCAAAGGTAGACTTTTGACCAAAGTCAAAGAACAAGAAATGGCAGGTGACCAAAAATGGCAGGTAATGTCTTATAAAATAAGACAACCTATTCTGACTTGGACAACCTCCAGTCAGACCATATGAAGGCCTCTGATTGAGCACAAACTCCTTTGGCTCAGACAGGACAACTTATTTATGATAGCAAAAGAAGAACGTTAGGTTCAATCGAGTGCTAGCACGATTTTCTTGAACCTAATTGAATCTCATTCAGATCAATTGAACTAGATCAGTTCAATTGATGATCACCAGATTCAAACCCTTGTTTGTGTGACCCTAGTTAGGTTCAGTTCTGTATGGTAATGGGATATGTCATGATCTCTATCATCGACATCATCGAAACTCCTTTCGATGGATCAGAACTCTTCTGATTCGAACAGCTAGAATGATCGATCATCTAAATCATTCTAATTGCTCCCAAAATCCACCAGTGACACCTAGCAGTATATGGTGGCAACCCATCAGAGCTGAATGCGAACCTCTTGGTGCAGCTACCTGTGTGATTAAGTTCTTCTATCTTGAGCCCCGATCAGATTAGGGTTAAGGTGAACTCGTCAAACCCTAGTTTCTATCATATGATGTAATCATTCGATTCAAGTCCAATGTGAAAATCTAAATAGAAACTCTTTCTATTATTTCACTCTGCCATGGCCATGGGCTTTTGGACTTGATTCTCATGATTCATCATAGGGCTGCTCCTCTACCACCGAGGTAGATAGATTCCATCTTGATGCAATCCAGTTCCTACAATGAACATGCTATAGCCAACATACACCTCAGGATTCCATATGGCTAGGAGACCGAGTAATGGTGTAGTCAAACTATAACACCCTCAAGGTGAACTGTCGATGCACCTCAGGTCAAAGAACCAGACACACTACTGCAGCATCGAGTCAGTCATTGACGAGAAGGTAGACTTCCTAATGACTACTCGAGGTGGTCACGCTCAGTGCCCTCGTTCTCTAACGAGTACCTGTACTCTCGCTCCGGTGTCTCCACACCGTAGACTCAAGACTCATCTACTAAAGAGAAGCGATTGTACACCAACCTTTCGGATCAATCACCATCCTCGTGATGATCCTATGGTCAGGAGCAATTTATGAGTTAATAATGATTATTCATGTCTTAAATTTTTAACTCTTGAAAATATGAATTATCATTGCCATTAACTCAAAGGATGTATCACAGACACTAAATACACATATGTGATAGAAAATAACCCATTTATTGATTTTAGTCAAAATTACAATTTTGCCCCTAGAAGTGTATTACAAGTGTCAGCCAATTCTGGCTTCTAGGGCACATATATCTAACACCATTGCCTAAATAAGTAATGATATTCGCATCAAAAAGTGGACAATATGAAAATAAAAATTAATAAATGAAGGACGGAAGTAGCAATACACTTGCCCATATGAAAGTTTAGACAAATCAGAGATAAAGGTAGGATAATTTAGAAAAAGTTCTGAAAAATTTAATATTCTTTACTTAATTTTTCTATTGATAAGTATTAATACCACAATGATATGTCTCATTTAAGCTCTACTAAATATCAATGGCCATTTTGAAAGTTGCTTAGGTAAAATTCGAAACTCTAAAGTTAAAAGGTATTTAAAACTAAATTCTTTCTTTACTCGAGGACGAGCAAAGCTTAAGTTGGGGGGTGTGATAAGCATCATAAATTCACCAATAAAAATATTAATTTATTAATTAATTTATATTAATTTTTAAGAATTATTAATCAATTTATATATAATTTTTAAAAAATTCATATTTTTATTAATTAAAAAATTAATTAAAAATAATAAAAATTAAAAAATAAAATTTTATTATCAATTGAAAGAGCTCAATTTTTTGATCATAATAAAATAAATTTCAAATAAAATGAAGCTAAAATGGAAAAGATATAAATTTTTAAAGATATAAAATAAATAAAAATTAAATAAAAAAAGAAAATGGCTCAGCCGACTTCGTAAGCCGAGCCACCAAGCCAAGCCAAGCCATCAAAGCCAACTCAGCCATTTAAGCCATCAACCGGTTCACGATCCAGGCGTGGACCGCCAGCTCAGCAGAAACCGACGAATCAGAGATTGCCACATGGCGGGCCTAGACCCTTAAAGGATCCAAAGAAATTTATCACGGCTCATAGGGTATTTTGGTCTTTTCAGCAAGCGACAAGAGCGCTGATTGGCTATGGTGTGTGGTGCGGCCGGTCTACGCGGTCCATGAGAATAGTAATTATGCGATCGGACGGCTGCGGTTGATTGCGGTCAAGATCGGATGGTGGTGGTGATTTTTTGGGTTTTATTCAAATCTATCAGTGATCTGACGCGATCCAATGGCCAGAAAACCAAGAGATGAAGATCCAATGGTCCAAAATGCTTTCGACGGTGATCAAGACTCCCGATGCATGATTTATGGCCAGATTTCCTCCATCAACGCATGATCGGACGGTCAGAATTTAATCCGACTCGATCTGGGCTTATATGCATCCGATTTTGATGATTTTTGGACCATTGGATTTCTATTGAATGGCCAGATTTCACCAAATTTACCAGAGTCATATCAGACCTAATTTAATTCAAATTTTATCTAAATTTCTTTATATTTTGATGATTACAAAGGCCATTAGTCCCATATTGCCTTTAGAAATAAATATCCAACCCTCTTAGCTCTATAAAAAGGATACCAGGCCTCCAGAAATCAACATCTTCGATCAAGGTGAAGCTTTGGTACAGGGTGAAGTCAGGCTATGGGTTAAAGGCTGCTTCGAAGCAATGGGTGCTGAGAAGAAGAGCCGGGTTTCTACACCATCTTTCTGCCAATGCCGATCCAAAATCAAAGATCAGGCTATTTTATTTTATTTTCTTTTCTTTTTAAATTTTATTTAAATTCTAAAATTTTAATTAATAAAAAATTTATTTTTATATTTTAATTTCTTACTTTTTATTGTAATTTAATTTCTACACTTTAATTATTATTTTTTATTTTATTGCATGTAGATGCTAAGATCTAATTAGTAGATCTTAGTACCAAGTTTAAATTTTTGCATCTTTTAATTTTTATTTTTAATCTTCTGACTTCACTTTTAATTCCAAAAACTCAAATCTTTTCTTTTTTCTTTTCAAAAAAAAAATCAAAGATTTTAAATCTAAAAACACTACCTTCCCTATGGATTCGACCCGACTCACTAGTATCTATGCATTTTCAATAATTTTAAGAAGTCAGATTAAACTGATAAATACAGTGTCTTAACGTCAACATCGCATATTTATCATTAGCCTTGAGATCCTGCGAGTTATGATGTTCATTGAATACTACTACTCGCACTGAAGGTAGTTTAAGTTCTATTGGGATGACCGCTTCCATTTCAAAAGCCAGAGCAAATGGAGTCTCCCTAGTTGGCAACCTTTAGATAGTTCGGTATGCCCAGAATACATGATAGAATTCATCCACTCAAATTTCCTTCGCTCTTTCAAGTCTTGTTTTTATACCTTGTAATAGGGTCCTATTAGTTACCTCGGCCTCGTCGTTCGCCTGTGGATGAGCTACTGATATAAAGTTGTGGAAGATATTTAGATCTTCATAGAACTTGATAGACTTTGTCTCTGCAAACTGGCATCCATTATCAGTAATCAAAGTCTGAGGTAGGCCGAATCTATAGACTATCGACTTTCAGACAAAGTTCTGTACTTTAGCTTCAGTAATTTTTGCTAGAGGTTCGACCTTGACCTACATGGTAAAATAATTAATAGCTACTAAGAAAAACTTCCGCTATCCAGATGCCATAGGAAAGGATCCGAGTATGTGCATCCTCCATTGTGCAAATGGCCATAGGATATTCAGGGATGTAAGCTCAAAGGCTGGTTTTCTTTGAATATTTGTATTCTTTGACACCAATCATACTTTCTCACATACTTCATTACATCCTGATGTATAGTCGGCCAATAGTAGCCTTATCGAATCAGTTTGTGAGATAGAGCTCGGGCTCCCACATGACTTCTACATATTCCTTCTTGAACCTCCTATAATGCATAGTCATCTTTAAATAGTTGAAGACAATTCAAGATTTGCAAAGAGTATGATCTTTTATAAAGTCTATTATCATATAAAACATATCAAGAGGCTTGATTTTTCAATTTTTGAGCTTCTTTTGGATCTTGAGGGAGAACACCATCTTTGAGATAAGCAACAAGTTGGTCAATCCAGCTCAGCTCATGATCGACCTACATTATAATCTATGGTTCATCATGCTTGGACACTTCAAAACTTTGAAGAAAACTTCTTTGGGCAATTCACTTGGAGCTTGTGTGGCTAATTTAGAGAGAAAGTCAGTCCTTGCATTTTTCACTCTCGGAATCTATCGGATATCAAAACTACCAAAATCCAAGGTTAGACTCCTCACTTTGTCTAGATACTTTATCATGCTTTCCTTTCGAGCTTCATAACTACCACTAACTTGCCCCACCACTAACTGAGAATCACTATAAGCTTGGAGTCGATCTGTTTCTAGTTCTTTAGCTATTTTCAATCCTGCAACCAGAGCTTCATATTCAACCATATTATATGTTGCAGCAAACTCAAAACATAGCGCATACTCAGTGATAATTTCTTCTTAATTGACTAAAATCAAACCTACGCCAGCTCTGGAAGCATTGGATGAATCTAAAAGGAATATGCCCTCAAGCCAATCAATTTTTGGGCTGCTCTTTATCTTCCAAACTCATGTAATGATATTTTAAAAAAAATAAAGGCATTATTTCATCATATGCAGTGTCTTATTATTTATTTAAGATTCTGATGAACACCATAAATTAAGGTTATAGTTTTAAGATTATGATGAGATCATATCAGTGAGATCTAAAACCTTAGAATCCTAATTTAAATATTTTTTATCGATGGAACATTGTGTTGGAGATCAATATTTTTGGAAAGACAAGCACATCTTTTGTATGCTCAATTGAGAGGGTGATTGATCTCACAATCACTTATGTATGACACTAATACAAAGATGTGGATGCTCATTAGAGAATGAGTTCACCAAATTGATCCAAGTTAAGAATATTTAATAGAATCTTATCTACATGTCAATAGATGGTTCTCATAGTGGAATTATGCATATAATCCTTTGATCTGAAACTACCATAGAATCTTATATATATGAATCCATATTTTGGTTCATACTCATTCATGACTCAATCATGTACGGGATGATTTGGATATGATAGATTATATATGAAGGTTGTGAGTAGGTTAACATGGAATCGATCACTCCTGGTAAGAGGAAATAGCATCCTACCTGCTTCAAATAAATGTTGATTCAAGAAGACTTTGATCAAAGCATGATGAAAATTAGAAATAGTTTCCAATGTTTCATTAAATGAATCATCATCATAAGATTGAAAGTGAAATGAATATGATATTGGGATTGACATATTTCCATACCCAAAGTCATATTCAAGATATAGGGAGATCGAAGGATCTAGTTGCATGATAATTTTCCATTGAAGGGTATTTTTGGTATTTCTATTAAAATTTCACATCTTCTGGGAAGTCACGATACGTTGCTAGACATCAATCATGTCTTGTGGGTTTGATCAAATTAAAATTTTAATTTGATCATTAAATTAGAAAGTGCTCTAAATTAAGTAAAATTGGGTTGGCTAGTTTTGACCTAAATCGATTTGGATAAGTTCTAACTAGATTAGGTCAAATCACACCTAGACCCACTACTAGTTAGATGTGGAATCCAATGGATCACACATAAAGAGAATTGATTAAAGGATCTAATTGAATTAGACCATGTTTGCAAGATGAACATGCTAGCACCTGTAGCAAACCCTAGCACCTAGATTCGAATTTGATTCAAATCGGCTTTTGATTTGGACTAGTTAAGGTCCGATTTGAGCCAAATAGGATTTGGTCTTGAATTGGATTAACCTAGACTAATTGAGCTTCAGTTGGGATGCCACATACCAGAATCCCATGTGCCAAAGAGTCTCTCTCTTGTGCGTGTGAAGTCTTTTATGCGTAAAGAGTTTTTGGCGCATGGGATTAAGTTGGCACCTACCTTCTTTGACTTTTTCCATATTTATGTTGCATAAATTTTTCAAATGGGCATGGACATCAAATATGGGGCGTAGAAGAGTCCTTCTGTAGATTAAATACTCCATTATTTTTTTGAGAAGGGACTGTTTGTCGCCCAGGATTCCTTACCGCCCAAGACTCCTTGCCGCCCTCTCATACTTGATGCCTCTTAGACCAAGTCAAAGTCCCTTGGGACTTTGACTATTCAAAGATCATCTCCACACCATCTTTGCTGAATGGGCATCCCACTTCGAGGCCATTGGATGGCCTTCTTTTCTGATCTAATGGTTATATCAGGGTGGTGCCAAAAATGAAAGCTTGCGACTCTTCGTAACTAACTTACATAGAATTAGTCCAAGAGTCCTTCTGTTGTAAGGCACCTCTTGGACTAAGTCTACATGACATTATTATTTGATTAGGCATGAGATAGGCTGAAGGGACATGAGATAATTATATGGAAAGGGTGCAAGAAAATGAGTTGGCACCCCTATGTACATTATAAATAAGGGTGCGCACCAAGAGTCCGATGGTTGTGAAAATTATCTTTCTTTCTTACAAGTATTTTCTATTGTCCAAATTTTTTTTTCTTCCCTTCTCTTGTCCAGACCTTATCCTTATAAGGATTAGAAGTCATCTTAAGACTAAGAGATTAGGAAGAAAAATTAAGAAGACCAGAAAAAAGAAAGATAGGTAAGGAGAGGCAAGGAAGGTGACATAAAGGCTAAGGAAGGTCTTGCCCTTTTAATTAAAATACTTATTATTAGAATTTTAATTATATAAATCAGAGGTGTTGGTGTCTCGATCAAGTCTCTATGTGGATCAACATTGGAGGGTGAACACATGGGCACCTAGTGGAACCCCTAACGGAATGCTGTCGATAATTAGGGACAATTTAGGATTTAGCGATAAGAGATATGTTCTAATACTTTCTTTTATATTATAAATGCATATTATATGATTTAATTGCTAATAAGGTGGTCCTAGGGTTCGGGTTTAGTTTGTATGATTTCATAATGTTGCTTTAAAATTCATGCTTTCGTCCTGTACACCAATCCTATCAGTGGTATCAAAGCAAGCCTTATTAGGTTAAATCATATAATGCTTTGCTTATAATATAGTGGCACAAATGAAAAGTATGATATAATTTTTATTAGCATATTATTTATATGATGAGATCATATTTTTATTTATCATAATAAGATTATGATGTATATATTATTCTATAAAGATTGCCCTGACATAGTAGAAAGTATCCACTATGTAATGATGGTTGTCCTAGAATAATTATACATGTTAATATATATTTTATCATAATTAATGCTTTTATGCATTTAGTTTGATTTAAAATATGCATCGAGACCATTTAAATCCCTCTTTAAAATTATATTAAGTTGTAGTGTAATTAATCTATAGCTGAATCAATCAGAATGTCTAATTAATCAATCAGTGTCTAGTATAAATGGTTCATGATTGGTAAAGAGAACATGATTTTTTAATTGATTCTGTTATTTGACCTGGCCAATTTATTGGTATCTAAGGAAAGCAATGGGGAGACTCCCACTTCTCTTCTACTTATCTGGCTGATTTGATTAATTTAATTCTAGATTGAAATGCTTAGTATTATATTCACTACATTAAGGCCTTCCTTCATACTAGGTTCTTATTATGTCCAGAACCATATTAGTTTTGTTGTGTAACCACAAAATCTATCATAGAGAATGATGTAATATTAATCTAGTGCATTGAGATGCTTACAGCATTTTAAATATACCACTTTGTTGTATAACCACAAAAGAAGTTATATTTTATTTTGACTGTATAGAAATGAAGGGTTCTATTTAAACTAAAATATTAAAGTTTGTTGTGCTAACACAAGGCTATTAATGTTTTAGAGGCAAAAATTTTTTGAAAGTTGCATAAAATGCAATTGGAAAGAGTTTCCTATCTTTGAACTTATAACATGTTTGTTGTGTAACCATAAGACCTTTTATAAGGAATTAGGGTCTAATTCTCACTAAGAAAATCAATTAGAGGGTTATGATTTTTTATTAAATAGTGGGAGACATAATTAAATTAAAATCCTAATTTAATTATGTTTGTCATCATGAGTTGTTTGCTTATGTATTATTCTTTATTATGTAGATTAAATGGCTTCTTCATTTTTATTGCATTCAATTTTGGATTCAAATAAATTGACTGGTCAAAATTATGTGGACTGGCTAAGAAATCTAAAAATAGTACTCAGTCAAGGAAAACTCTTCTATATTCTTGATGTCCCTGATCCTGAACCAATAGGGAAAGATGCCACAGATGAAGATAAGTCCACATACAAGATGTGGCAAAATGATTTCCTTACTATCAAATGCATCATACTTGCCTCTACGAGTAATGAATTATAGAGGCAGCATAATAGCATGGATACTCAGTCCATATTGCTCAATTTAAAAGAACTTTATGGAGAGCAAACTAGAACTACTAGATATGAGATATCTAAGCAATTATTCCATGCAAGAATGACTGAAGGAACATCCATACAAAATCATGTTTTGATGGTAATTGACCTAATCACTCGATTAAGTCAATTAGGTTTTGTTATGGATGAAGAGTTAAGTCAGAATTTGATCCTGCAATCACTCACTGAATCATTTTCTCAGTTTATCATAAACTATCATATGAACAAACTGAATTCTTCCTTGCCTGAGCTGTTAAATATGCTCAAGACAGTAGAAAGCCATATCAAGAAGGATAAGGCTCCTCTTCTTCTTATGGATGGGATCTCCAAGAAGAAGATAGGCAAAAAGGGTTCAAAGAAAAGGTTGAACCCTAAAGATGGTATAAATAAGAAGAAAAAGGAGAAGAAGATCTCCAGACAGATGACGTATTTTCACTATGACAAAATAGGTCAATGGAAGAGGAATTGCAAGGCTTACCTCGTAACCTTGAAGTCTGGTACAAATAATATACCAAAAGGTAGGTATGAGATACATACTATATTATCATTAAATTCTTACATTTTAAACTCTTGGGTATTAGATACCGGCTGTGGTTTTTATATCCGCAAATCTTTGCAGGGGCTGCAAAAAATTAAGAGTTTGAAGAAAGGTGACTACAAGCTCTATGACGTTGGAGGAGAGTCTATCCAAGCAAAAGCTGTAGGGACAAATATATTGAAGTTACCTTCTAAGAAGATCTTAGAGCTTACACATTATTATTATATGCCTAAGATCATTAGAAATATTATATCTATACCCTTGCTAGTAAAATAAGGTTATAGTCTTAATGTAACGAGCGAAGGTTGCTCGATTAAATATTCTAATGAAAATATTTGCTTTGGCATTTTTAGCAATGGTTTATTGACTCTATGTTTGAATGACAATATATTTAATATTGATGAAAATAGAAAATGTAAGAGAGATGACATAAATAAAACTTTACTTTGGCATTGTCAATTAGGTCATATTAGTGAGGCTAGGATTAACAAGTTATACAAATAAAAGTTTTTTGATCCTTTTGATTATGAATAATTAGAAACTTGTGAATCATGTCTCATGGGTAAAATGACCAAGACTCCATTTAGTGGACATGAAGAAAGAACAAATGAGTTATTAGGACTTGTACATATGGATGTATGTGGTCCTATGACAACTCAAGCTAGAGGAGGATACTCTTATTTTATAATATTCACTGATGATTTATCTAAGTTTGGATATATGTATCTTATGAAACATAAATCTAAAGCCTTTGATAAATTTAAAGAGTATCAAAGTATGGTTGAAAAACAAACTGGACAATGTATAAAAATCCTTCGATTTGATCGGAGAGGAGAATACTTATCTAGTGAGTTTCTAGACTATCCTAAAGTTAAAAAAATTCTCTCTAAATGGACACCTCCTTATACACCGCAATTAAATGGTGTAGCTGAAAGGAAAAATCATACTTTATTAGATATGGTACGGTCCATGATGTGCTTCATCGAATTACCTATTTTCTTTTGGGGTCATGCCCTAGAGACCATAATTTACATCTTGAATAGAGTACCTTCTAAATCTGTATCTAGTACTCCATATGATATATGGAGAAATACGAAACCTAATCTTAAGTATCTTAAGATATGGGGTTGTCCAGCATATGTCAAAAAAAATTTTGGACATAAACTTGATGCTAGATCAGACAGATGTCTATTTATAGGATATTCTAAAAATAGTATAGGATATTTATTCTACCACCCTACTGAACAAAAGATATTTATAAGTAGGCATGCCACTTTCATGAAAAAATAATTTATCCTAGAAAAGAGCAGTGGCAAAAATATTGAACTTAGTGAAGTTCAAGAAAAATAAATAGAAATTTCTCATTCAATTAATCACATAAAAGAACCAGAACACATAACTCCTATCCATAGGTCTGAAAGAGTACGACATACATCTGTGAGGTACAAGTTCATTATTGAGAACAATGAAGCCCAAGTCATTGATAATGATGAACCTCTGACCTATACGGAAGTAGTCAAAAGTAAGGACTCTTATAAATGGTTGGCTGCCATGCAATCTAAAATGGAATCCATGCACACCAACAAAGTATGGACTTTGGTGGATGCCCCAAAGGATATAAACCATATTTGATGCAAATGGATTTTTAAGTAAAAGATTGGAGCAGATGGTCAAATTGAAACTTATAAGGCCAGATTGGTGGCTAAAGTTTTTAGGCAAAAATAGGGGATTGATTATGATGAAATATTTTCACCTATTACCATGCTCAAATCTATTCAGATTATGCTTGCCATAGCAGCATACCATGATTATGAAATATGGCAAATGGATGTAAAGACTGCCTTCCTTAATGGTTTCCTTGAGGAGGAGGTCTATATATCACAACCAAAGGGATTTGAGTCAAATGAGAGACCAAATCAGGTATGCAAGCTTAAGAGATCCATTTATGGATTAAAGCAAGCATCAAGGAGTTGGAACATCCATTTTGATGTAATAGTAAAAGAGTTTGGTTTTATCAAGAATGTGGATGAACCATGTGTGTATAAGAAAACTAGTGGGAGAACCATAGTTTTCTTGGTTCTGTATGTAGATGACATACTCCTCATTAGAAATGATATCCCATGTTGCAATCAGTTAAATTATGGCTATCAAATAAGTTTTCCATGAAAGATTTGGGAGAAGCATCCTATATACTAGGAATAAAGATCTATAGAGATAGATCTAAGAGAATGCTAGGCTTGTCCCAATCTAGGTATATTAACTTAATACTAAAAAGATTCAGTATGGATGAAAGTAAAAGAGGTTACTTACCCATGAGTCAAGGCATACATCTCTTTAAAAAGATGTCTCCATAGACACCTAAAGAGAGAAATAGAATGAGTTCTATTCCTTATGCTTCGACTGTTGGATTAATATTGTATGCCATGTTATGTACAAGGCCTGATGTTGCTTATGCCTTAGGCATTGCAAGTAGATTTCAAGCTGATCCAGGAGAGGATCATTGAAAAGCTATGAAAAATATTCTTAAGTACTTAAGAAGGACTAAAGATATTTTTCTAGTATATGGTGGTTCTGATCTTAAACTAGAAGCATATTCTGACTCTAGTTTTCAATCAAACCCGGATGATAGTAAATCCATTTTAGGGTATGTCTTTACTCTGAATGGTGCAGCAGTGAGTTGGAAGAGTTCCAAGCAACCAACTATAGTGGATTCAACTACTGAGGTAGAATATATAGCTGTAAGTGAAGCCGCCAAGGAAGCTGTCTAGATGAAGAAGTTCATCACTGAATTGGATGTTATTTCTGGAATTAAAAAGCCAGTACCATTTTACTGTGATAATACTGAAGTTGTTGCTCAAGTAAAGGAACCTAGGTCTCATCATAAATCCAAACACATTCTGAGATGCTTCCATCTCATTCGTGAAATTATTGAAAGACAAGATGTAGTCATAGAATGAGTTGACACAAAGAACAACATAGCAGACCCATTCACTAAGACTTTACCACTGTAATTATTTGATCGTCACCTTGATTGTATGGGATTAAAATTTAAGGGCAATTGGCTTTAGTGCAAGTGGGAGATTGAAAGAAATATTTCCTTAAGCCAATCAATTTTTGGACTGTTCTTTGTCTTCCAAACTCATGTAATAACATTTTAAAATAAATAAAGGCATTATTTCATCATATGCAATGTCTTATTATTTATTTAAGATTATGATGAATCCCATAAATTAAGGCTATGGTTTTAGGATTATGATGAGATCATACCAGTGAGATCTAAAATCTTAAAACCCTAATTTAAATATTCCTGGTCAATGGAATATTGAGTTGGGGATCAATGTTTTCGGTAAGACTGGCAAATCTTTTGTATGTTCAATTAAGAGGATGATTGATCTCATAATCACTTGTGTATGATACTAATACAAAGATGTGGATGCTCATTAGAGAATGAGTTTACTAAATTGATCCAAGTTGAGAATATCTAATGGAGTCTTATCTACATGTCAATAGATGGTTCTCATAGTGGAATTGTGCATATAATCCTTTGACCTGAAACTACCATAGAATCTTATATATAAGAATCCATATTTTAGTTCATACTCATTCATGACTCAGTCATGTATGGGATGATCTGGATATGGTAGATTATATATGAAGGTTGTGAGTAGGTTAACATGGAATCGATTACTCCTGGTAAGAGGAAATAGCATCCTACCTGCTTCAAATAAATGATGATTCAGGAAGACTTTGATCAAAGCATGATGAAAATTAGAAAAGATTTCTAATGTTTCATTAAATGAATCATCATCATAAGATTGAAAGAAAAATGAATATGATATTGGGATTGACATATTTCCATACCTAGAGTCATATTCAGGATGCAGGGAGATTGAAGGATCTAGTTGCATGATAATTTTTCATTGAAGGATATTTTTGGTATTTTCATCAAAATTTTACATCTTTTGGGAAGTCAAGATACGTTGCTAGACGTCAATCATGTCTTGTGGATTTGATCAAATTAAAATTTTAATTTAATCATTAAATTAGAAAGTATTCTAAATTAAGTCAAATTGGGTTGGCTAGTTTTGACCTAAATCGGTTTGGATAAGTTCTAACCAGATTAGGTCAAATCACACCCAGACCCACAGCTGGTTATATGTGGAATCCAATGGGTCACACACAAAGAGAATTGATTAAAGGATCTAATTGGATTAGACTATGTTTGCAAGATGAAAATGCTAGCACATGTTGCAAACCCTAGCACCTAGATTCGAATTGGATTCGAATCGGCTTCTGATTCGAGAAAATTAAGATCCGATTTGAGCCAAATAGAATTTGGTCTTGAATTGGATTAATCTAAACTGATTGAGCTTCAGTTGGGGTACCACATACCAGAATCCCATGCGCCAGAGAGTCTCTCTCTTGTGCGTGGGAAGTCTTTCATGCATAAAGAGTTTTTGGCGCATGGGATTAAGTTGGCGCCTACCTTCTTTGACTTTTCCTATTTTTATGTCACGTAAATTTTTCAAATGGGCATGGACATCAGATATGGGGCGCAGAAGAGTCCTTCTATAGATTAAATACTCCATTATTTTTTTGAGAAGGGACTCTTTGTCACCTAGGATTCCTTGCCGCCCAAGACTCCTTGCCGTCCTCTCATCCTTGACGCCTCTTGGACCAAGTCAAAGTCCCTTGGGACTTTGACTATTCAAAGATCATCTCCATGCCATCTTTGCTGAATGGGCATTCCACTTCAAGGCCATTGGATGGCCATCTTATCTGATCTAATGGTTATATCAGGGTGGCACCAAAAATGAAAGCTTGCGACTCTTCGTAAATAACTTACGTAGAATTAGTCCAAGAGTCCTTCTGCTTTAAGGCACCTCTTAGACTAATTCTACATGACATTATTATTTGATTAGGCATGAGATAGGCTGAAGGGATATGAGATAATTATATGGATAGGATGCGAGAAAATGAGTTGGTACCCCTATGTACATTATAAATAAAGGTGTGCACCAAGAGTTCGGTGGTTGTGAAAATTATCTTTCTTTCTTACAAATGTTTTCTATTGTCCAAATTTTTTTTTTCCCTTCTCTTGTCCAGACCTCGTCCTTATTAGGATTAGAAGTCATCTTAAGATTAAGAGATTAGGAAGAAAAATTAAGATGATAAGAAAAAAGAAAGATAGGTAAGGAGAGGCTAGGAAGGTGACATAAAGGCTAAGGAAGATCTTGCTCTTTTAATTAAAGTTCTTATTATTAGAATTTTAATTATATAAATCAGAGGTGCTGGTGTCTTGATCAAGTCTCTATGTGGATCAATGTTGGAGGGTGAACATGTGGGCACTTGGTGGAACCCTTGATGGACTGCTACTGGCAATTAGGGATAATTTAGGGTTTAGCGATAAGAGGTATGTTCTAATACTTTCTTTTATATTACAAATGCTTGTTATATGATTTAATTGCTAATAAGGTGATCCTAGGGTTCGGATTTGGTTTGTATGATTTCATAATTTTGCTTCGAAATCCATGCTTGCACCCTGTACACCAATCCTATCAGAACCATCCACAAGCAGGGCCCAAAAGCTTTCAGGAAGATCCACTCTCTCTTCAGGGGAGTTCAACTGCAACCACGAAACATTGACCTTAGGCTATTCAAGTTCAGCTTCATCTAGAATAGTGCATTCTACTATGAGGTCTGCCAATATCTAAGCTTTGATTGATGTTCGAGGTTGAAAGCTGATGTCAAACTCTGTGAGCTCAATTATCTATTTTTTTATCCTTCCAGAAGTGTCTGTTCGATGAAGAACTGCCAAGATTGATTGATCAGTGATGAGTATTATGGAGTGCCCATGAAAATATGGTCGGAGCCATCTAGCTGCAATTAATAAAGCATAAGTTAGTTTTTCTAACTTGGTATACCTGGTTTCAGCATCCCTCAAAACTCAGCTTATATAGTAGATCGGCCTCTGCACTTTTGCCCTTTTCTTGACTAGGATTGCTACCAAGGCCATAGGGAAGACTGCTAGGTATAAAAATAATTTTTCTTCAAGTTTGGGCTTGGCCAATAGAGGAGGTGAGCCAAGGTAGTTTTTTAGTTCCTCAAATGCTTGTTGGCATTCAGGTATCCAGCACAAGTTTTTTGGTTATTTGAGGACCTAAAAGAAAGGCATGCAATGCTCGACCAACCTTGAGATGAAGCAATTTAGAGCTGCTATTTTTTCCATCAAGCATTGAACTTCTTTTATTGACTTTGGGACAGTCATTTCTCGAATGGCTCTAATCTTCTTTGGACTTGCCTCGATTGCATGCATTCACATCATGAGCCCTAAGAACTTTCCAAAAGTTACTTTAAAAGCATACTTGGTTGGGTTCAACTTCATCTTATATTTTCAGAGAGCACTAAAGATCTCTTTAAGGTCAGCAATATGATTTGTTAAAGATTGATTCCTGATAAGCATGTCATCTACATAGACCTCCATGTTGTGGCCAGTCTGCTCCTTGAAAATTTTGTTGATCAAACACTAGTAGGTTGCACCTACATTTTTTAGCCCAAAGGGCATAACCCTATAACAATACAAATCATGGTCAGTGATAAAAGAAGTTTTCTCCTCATCTTTCAGTACCATCTGAATTTGGTTATAGCCGAAGAAGGCATCCATGAAAGTGAGAAGGTCATGGCCTAAGATTGCATCCACTAGCTGATCAATTTAGGATAGAGAGTTGCTATCTTTTGGATAGGTCTTGTTCAACTTCTTAAAGTCTATGCATATTCTCTATTTGTCGTTTGCCTTCTTGATGAGGACCACATTAGAGATCCAGTTCAGATAATAGACTTTCTGGATGAACCCAACCTTAAGGAGTTTGTCAACCTTTTCCATAATTGCCTTTTGCCTCTCTAGTGCATAGCCACACATATTTTCCTTTACTGGCTGATGCTTGGAGTCAACAGCCAGACGATGTTCCATGACTTCAACATTAATTCTTTGTAGAAAGGCGACAAACAACTTTCTGACTTCTTCCCCAAGTTGGTGCTGATCTGAATAGTGTGCTCTTCATTTCTATTATTCAAACGAATTATGACAAGATCTTCTATAGGCTCACCCCATTCTTCAGTAAGGTCATCACGGACATCAAGCCCATCCATCGGATAAGGATCTGGTTATCCATCCCCTTGTAAAGTAATTGAGTAGCAATGTATCGCCAAAGCTTGATCTCTTCTGACTTTTTTGATCCTATAACTTGTTGGAAACTTTATTTTTGGATAATAAATTGACACCACTGTCTGAAGTGCATTCAAACTAGATCGATCGAGAATTGTATTATAGATGAAAGGAGCCTTTACCTCCAGAAAATCAACCCACACCTCGGCATGTCTTGGATACCGCCCTGCAACCACCATTAAAGTTATTATCCCTTCGACCAGCACAGCATCAATGATGAAGCCTACCAATGGAAAGTTCATTGGTCCCAAATGGTTATTAGGTATGAACATTTTGGAGAAATAATCATAAAACAAAACATCAACAGAGCTTTTATTATCAAAAAGAATGCAGCATACATCATAGTTAGCAATATTCAAAAAAACTACAACCACATCGTTATGCAGAAACTAAATCCCTTATTCATCTACTTCAGTGAAAGAAATGGGTTCTTTAGTCCTCTATCGCTTAGCTGATTCTACCGATCCACTGGCCTCCCCTCGTCGAAGTCTTCCTGAGATAGTATTGATGATGCCTAGTGGAGGTCGATCTCCTTGCTGCTCCTCCCTCCTCGGTGGCTCTAGCTATGATAGTGCTCTCGATCGATCTTTCCTTTCTTCAAGCCAACATCGAAGAAATTGATCAAGCTGGCCTCATCTGATGAGCTCCTCGATCTTGTCATGTAGCTAAATGCATTCTTCAGTATCATAACCATGATCATGATGGTAGAGGTAGTACTTGTTAGGATTGTGCTTGCCAAGATGAGTGCGCATCCTCTCCAGTCTTGGCAACTACTCCCTTATCTTCATAAGCACTTGAGTCTTTGGAGCATTGAGAGGGACATAGTTATGAAATCTTCTAGGGGGAGAGTTCCATCGTGTCCTTCAATTAGCGCTTCTTTGTCGATGAGCTTTGGGAGGGGTTCAGGCTCATCTGCACTCAGGAGGAGTTATGGAGTGCAGCCAAGCTTCACTCAACTTCTCTTCAGCTGTGGGGTTGCTGGATTCGCCCACCTGTCGCTCTCCCACGGCCTCATCATCCTTCAATTTGAAGGCCTCCTTAGGTCGGGCATAACCTTCAGCCCATGCCAGCATATCAGCAAAATTTGTAGGGTGCTTTTCTTCTAGTGAGGATAAAAGATCATTCTTCTGAAGATCATCCTTCAATGCAGCCATAGCTATAGATTGGTCCGTGTTTTGGACCTCTAGTATAACACCATTAATGCGGTCAACGTAAGCTCAGATGGACTTTTCTTTCTTTTGCTTTATATTGATGAGGGAGTCCAAGCCTTGCCTTGGACACTGGCTGCTTATGAAATGAGCAACAAATTGATGGCTCATTTAGTCGAAAGAGAAGATCGTATTGGAAATAGTGTCCAAAAGAAAATCATCATCCTATTCATCGTTATGCTATTTCTTGTACTTGTATATGAATTATTAATAAATAAAATTTAATTTGATATTTTATCATCATAAATTTTCACATCTTCTAATGAATTTTTATGTTGTGGTGATATCCTTAAGACTATTTATAATTGATAAAGAAGGATTTATCATTTAGTTCTTAAACCTATTCGTGACCAATTGATATGTTGTTACCCAGGATGATAATATTTATTGAGTGTAGATCGTTGTGTGTCATATGGGTTGATTGTCTTCTTAACCGAGGAGTATGGAGATACTAGTATGGTGTGTAGGTAAAATGTAGAGACACATCTGCACTGAACTTGACCAATTTCAGAGCTTTTCTACTATCAAGATTTGCTCTGATGGAATATGGATATAAATATCCCTTCGAGTTGAGATCACTACAGTAACTTTTAAGTGACTCATTGTGCTTTGGTACCAAACTACCTGAATTTCTAATTCAGTGATGGAAGGTATCTAGGCATAGTCAAGTACTTGAGGAGTTGGTGCATGTATCAATATGGAATTGACTACTCCTGATTTTAGGAGCTATATTCAATTGTATTTCAATTTAGCAAATTCTTGGCCACGATAGTCCTAGTGAGGGGTCATTGGACTAATTGCTTTGAGACATGATTTGGTTGTATCTTTCAGGGTGAATAGTTTAATTCTAAGTCATCCTCATACAAAGAGGTTAAAGGGATGAATTATGCGGTAACCATATCCACATAGATTCTAGATGTTGCAATTATCACTATTTAACCTATCCGAACATCGAGTACTATTGTTAGATAGTCATTTTGATTAGTATAGGAAGTGGTTCCTGTGCTATCGATTTAAGTTCGAACCTGCAGGGTCACACACACTAGAGGTTCCTACCTAATTTGATAATAGGTGAAAAATCCCATTAGATTAAAACTCTATGGTCAAGAGTCCCACTGGACTGAAACTCTTCGATTGAGAGTCTTGCTGCCTTAGAACTCTGAGTCCTGGTTGTTTAGGACTCCGTGATCAGGGATCCTAGTAGACTGGAACTCTATGGTCAAGAATCCTATTGGTCTGAGACTCTTTGATCAAGAGTCCTACTATAGAATTTTGAGTCCTACTTATCTAGAATTCTGAGTTCCACTCATTTCAAATATCGGGATCAAGAGTCCCACTGGTTTAGGACTCTTCGATCAAGAGTTTCATTTTGCTGGGACTCGATTGTCGGATATCCACTAGATTTGGATTATGTATTTATGAGAGATTTAATTAGTAATTTGATTACTAATTAATTTAATTAAATTAAATAATTATTTTAAATTAAGTCTAATTGAATTAGATTCAGTTGAATTTGACCCAATTAGGTTATGAGATGACCTAAGCACCGAGGAAGTATGATCGCTGATTTGATCATGGGTTGGGCTTATTTAATTTTTTATTTGGTTAGAATTTAACTAATCCTAATTAAGCCTAAATGAGTTAGATTTAATCTGGTCTAATTGGGCCTAATCAATTTAGATTGGGTTGGTTCAATTAGATGAATAATTATGAGACTAGTTTGACCTAGTCTTCCATGTGCCACCTCACCCTCTTTGTGCCATTCTTTTCTCCACAAGAAAGATGTTCTCATGAATTATTTTCTATGCAAAAGAAGGCTTGCACCATCCCTTCTCACATCCTAAATGGATGGGCTTGATCTGGTTGCAATTTGAATTCAAATAGTAAACAACTTCATCCCAACTCTTCCACATGCCACCTTGATTTGTGCGCACTCTATAAAATTCTTGGAATTTTTTCTGGGTGCAAGATTTTTTGAGACTCCTCTCCTCTAGTTTTTGAGCCCTTCCATAGCTTGAAAAAAACAAGAAAAGAAATATGAGAAGAAAAATTATGAGTGAAATCTAGGCACCAGGGTTTTTGTGCTGTGTTGCCCTAGATCTTAATCAAGAGTTTCTATTCTGATTTCGCAAGATCTGAGCATCAGATCTTCATGAGATTTTTTTGAGTACTTCCTCATCCTCTCTTCCACCCATCCTACTAATCTAGAGAATCCAAAGTTTTGGTGGAGGGAGATCAAAATTGTTCGATCAGATCTAGCTGTCAGGAGCATTCTTCATTGAGCTTGCACTCGGGAGGAGCTGATCGAGATCAGGACCTCGTGTGGACCATCCATAAAGGCTAGACATGTGTGTGGCTACATCTTGATGATCAGGTCTACTTGGTGTTCACATTGGTGGTGACTCAATTGCAGAGATCATCTACACATGCAAGGTAACATGTTCCGAACACGTAGTATAGTAAAAATATTTTACTATTCATTATTCTTATTTTTAGATTTAATTGCATGCAGATATATTTTATATTAGATCCCGGTATTGTAAGGTTTGTAGATTAGATCTATAGCTTTTTAAAATTAATTATATTAATTTTTATTTTTTCTATAATTATTTTTTAGAAAAGTTTTGAAAGTAGAGCTAGAAACTCTGCATGCTTCCCATCAATGGTATCAAAGCATCCAGATTATTTAATGTGATCTATATGCATGTTTAGATTATTTTTTAGATTAGATCTAAATAATAATTTAATTTTTTAGATCTAAAAATAAAATAACATGATCGCATGGACCATAGGTTGTCCTGCTGTAGGGTTTATCCCCTACAGTGTAGGTTATCCTAGTGCGTGCTGATCTAGATCATTAAATCATAAAATTTTAGATCTGATCTAATAATTTTTATAATTTGATTGTATAGTTTTGATCTAATTTTTAATTATAAATAAGAGTTTAGATTAGATCTAATTTGATTCATGATTTTGATGTATTATACATAGATCTAGATTAAAATCCATAACTAGTACTGTTTGTGAAATGAGCTGATCCAATTTTTGAAATAGGTCGACCCATTTGGTGAATAGTGCTAAGTTGTGTTGAATCTTTCAAAATTTTAAAAAATATTTTCAAAATGTAGAGTCCCAACCCTCAGCCCAAAAACTTAATTAAGAATTAAATATGTTGAATTAGGATCTAGAATTATGAACTAAAGATCCTAAGTCATTAATCATAAAATGTGGATTATTGGGTTAGATGAATTAGGTCCATTAATTGGGTTAGACCTAAGGTTAGTTAAAGAATGAACTAATTTAAAATAATTGATCAAATCTAACCAAATGTTGATTTAGATTAGATCAAGGACTCTTCAGACTCAATTATAATAGTTGTAGTTGATCAAGTCCATGCCTTTAACGAGGACCAAATGGACTTGATTTGTGGCTACGTAGTCGAACCCGAAATTGCTTGGTTGGTCAAATTGAAACTAATGAACTGGATGGTATCTAAGATAAGTCTGGCAGTCTAGACCAATGATTTTTAATTGAGAGCTACTCGCACTGATTAGGTCTTTTGCTGAGTTAATGGCATATTTCTTCTACTAATCTCACTTACCTGACCATCCTGGTGAGTTAGATTTTGATTAGATCACTTGATGATTTGGACTAACCCATGTTAATTAGGTAAATTAGTGTGATTGATTTAGGTGCTCCTAATGCCGACTTTAATTAGGTCCTTTTTTATCTAACTTGATGAAGTCAATAGGAGGATCAAAATTGGCTAGTCAATTCTCCTTAAAAATGAGTTAACCAAATTCTCTAAAATTATTAGATCCTTAAAAATGAAATAGTTATAATGATAACTAGGTCATAGCCTTCCATTAAGTTAAATGATAATGAGTTCATTAGTTTAATAATTATTAGAGGCCCAAAGGCCTGATGCTTATTGACTAATAGAATTATTATTCATAATATGATGATTTGGTCGTGTCTTTCTAATGGTGGTCAGGTTGGTTGGCCAAAGTCAGGCCTGATCATTCATTAGTCAGATACACCAGATATGGTCTTATTCATGGTTGGATCTAACTGGATCTTTTCAGTGGAGGTCAAACCCTACTGATTAGGTCTCCAAGGTAAAATTAAAATACTAAAAGTTATTTAGAAAAATAATTGATTATGAATCTACTCATAGATGCACATGGGTTGATCAACTAAAGTTGTCTCGTGTGTAGTCTTTGTAGATTCTAGTATCCACTAAAGAATTAAAGTAATTCCACGAATTGGAGATAAAGGCTGCTAGTTCATATAAAATAATGGGTGGAGTTTTAGACTAAAGTCCAAGTCTTTAAGATTGATAATTCATATACTAATTAGGTTTGATTTTTCTTAATGTAGAAATGGCCACTACCCTGTTGCTCCAGTCATTGTTAGACAATAACAAATTAATGGATCCCAACTTTGATAGCTGGTATCGAAAGTTGAAAATCATCTTGGAGCATGAGCGGATCTTGTATGTATTGACTGATCGGGCACCCGAGGAGCCAGCTTTGAATGCTAGAGGAGTGGTCTGAGACACTTACCAAAAATAGCTTAATGACCACACCACTATTCGATGCGTCATGGTAGCAGCAATGAATGATGAGTTCATCCATAGGTTCGAAAATGCCCAGCCTTAGGAGATGCTTCAAATGTTGAATGAATTCTTTGGCATGCCCGACGATATTGAGAGGCACAAGACTAGTTATATCATTTTCAATGCTCGAATAAGATATGGGGACTCAATCATTGATCATGTATTGTACATGATCGAAATGATTGAATGCTTGAGTAATCTGGGCTTTCTCCTGCATAAGCAGCTCAAGAAGGATGCAATTCTTAATTTTTTTTCCAAGTCCTTCCTTCCCTTCCTTACTCATTTTGAATGACAAAGCCTACAGTAAATTATCAGGATTTATTAGGGTTGCTACAGAACTTTGAAAAGGTTCATCAGCTCTATAAGAAGATGGTGAATGTAGTGGGAGAGTCTTCTTCTAGTCGTCGATCCTTTAAGAAAGGAAAGAAAAATAAGAAGGTGCAACCTCATACCGGGACGAATGCATAAGATTAGACCAAGAAGTGCAAGCCCAATCAGAGCCAGATGGAGTGCTTCTTTTGCAAGAAGTAGGGGCACTAGAAGAGGAATGGTCCTCAGTACATTGCCTCCCTAGATCCGAACAGCTCGAAAAAGAAGCAAGCTATTATTGGATAAGATAATTATATGATAACACCTTGCAACTTCTCTATATATGATACTACTATCTGGGTATTAGATACTGAAAGCCCTTATCATATTTAAAATTTGATGTAGGGTTTATAGATTAGTTCAAGATTTGATGAAGGCGAGAGGTTCTTGAACGTTGAAGATGGAAGACAAGTTTTAGTTCTAGCTTTAAGAACCATGAACCTTGTAATCAATTCTTATAAATTTATTCTTAGTGAATGTCACTTCTATCCAAATTTTTATTGAATGTTATTTCTGTAGGCCTTTTGGCCAAGAATAGTTATTAATTTTTAATAAAAAAAACTTTTGTATTATCATTTTGAATGGTGTTATGATTTATGTTGGATAATTAAATAACAATTTTTATTTACTATCATAGTCTATTAATGTGGTCCAATCCTCTGGTAAACACTCTAGATTAGATGATGTGTCAAAAGTCTACCTTTATCACTATCGGTTAGGTTATATTAACAAGAATAGAATAAATAGGTTGGCTCAAAAATAAATTTTTGAAATTGATGATTATGAATCACTTTCAACTTGTGAGTCTTGTCTTCTTGGTGTTAGATGAGCACCCTAAAAGTCAGATTGGCTAAACACTTGTAATACACTTCTAAGAATAATTTTATAATTTTGATTATAAATTAATAAAAGAGTTATTTTCTATCATAATGTATATTTAAAGTGTCTGTGATACATCCTTTGAGTTAATGGTAATAACAATTCATATTTTCAAGAGTTGAAAATTTAAGACATAAATTCTTATAATTAACTCATAAACTGCTCCGACCGTAGGATCATCACGAGGATGATGATCGATAGAAGGTTGGTGTATGATCGCTTTCTTAGGATAGATGTGTCTTGAGTCTATGGTATGGAGACATTAGAGCAAGAGTACAGGTACTCATTAGAGAATGAGGGCACTGACCCTAACCACCTCAAGCAGTCATAGAAAAGTCTATCTTCTTGTTGATGACTGGCTCGATGCTATAGTGGCATGTTTGGTTCTTTAATCTGAGGTGCATCGACAGTTCACCTTGAGAGTGTTATAGTTTGACTATACCATAATTTGATCTCCTAGCCATTTGGAATCCTAAGGTGTATGTTGCCTATAGCATGTTCATTGTAGGAATTTGATTGTACAAATAAAGGATCTATCTACCTCGGTAGATAAGGCATAGCCATATGATAATCATGAGATTAAGTCTTTAAACCCATGGCCATGGTAGAGTTAAGATGATAGAAAGAGTTTCTGTTAGGATTTTACATCGAACTCAAATCAAATGATTAATTCATATGATGGATGTTGGGTTTGACGAGTTCACCTTAACCCTAATCCTGTCGGGGCTCAAGATAGAAGAACCCAATCACATAGATACCTGCACCGAGAGGTTTGTTTTTTGTTTTGATGGTTTATATACTGCTAGGTGTCACTGGTGGATTTTAGGAGCAATTAGAATGATCTTGATGATCGATCATTCTAATTGTATGAATCAAAAAAGTTCTAGTTCATTGAAAGGTGTTTTGATGATGTCGATGATAGAGATCGCAACATGTCTCATTACCATATAAAATTAAATCTAACTGAATCATATAAATAAAGATTTAGATCTGGATATTATCAATTGAGCTAATCCAATTCAATTGATTTGGATTAGATTCAATCAGGTTCAAGGTGGTCATGCTAGCACACGATTGAGCCTAGCTTTCTCCTTTTATAATCTTTTTGATTCATCACAATCGAATCAAATTTGATTTAACTTATTCCTATACTTTGAATGGATTTATTTTCATCTAAGTAGAACTAGTCTAGATTAGATAAATTATAGAAATTAAATCCATTCCTAGTGCAATTGGACTAGGGTCAAAAGTTGACCCAATTGAGAGAATTGAGGATCACCTGATCAGATGCTTTTAGAAAATTGTTTAAATTTTTTTTTGATTTAATTTTATGATATGTGATAGGGCTCGAGTCATACTTTGGGTGTGCCAAATTTTGTGATTTATGGAGGTGCCTAGACTGAGTTATGATAGAGTTTAATTTGGATTAAACTCTTGAGGGAAGAGTCCTAGGCGCAATGGACTCTTCCTTATCTACTCATGCCACCCCCTTTTTGAAGGCTTTTTGGGATCAAAACTAGATAGAGATCTGGTGTTTGGTGTGGAGATTAATTCTAGAAGTCCCAAAAGATCAAATAAGATGGTTATTTGATCAAAAGGGACTCCTATATGGCATAGGGTTTTTCTATAAGAACCCTTGCACCAAAGGGTCTTTAAGATGTGATCTCCTTTCCATGCCCAAGTGCTGCTCCTTTAATTTTCCACCCCCCTTTGATTCTCTCTCTCCCTCTCTTCTACACACCCAAAAAGTTAGGAACAAATCTAAGTTGAAGGTCCAAGGTTTTTGGCACAAGATTCAGGATCTATGCGACGGTGTTCGTGAGACGGACGGGCTACCTTCAGAAATAGTTTTGAAGGATCTGTAGATTAGATTTAGATCTAATATTTGGAGAAGAGATTCATGAGGAGAAGACATTTAGATCCTACTAAAGTGGATACTGGTAGAGAATAGGCACATGAATGGCTTATTCCAGAACCTCAGGAACCAATAGGATCATCACAGGGTAATCAGATTACCCAACAAGATACTTAAAATTAAATCTGATTTAATTTTATTTTTAATTTTTAATATCAGATCATTATAATCAAATCTGAGAACTATTATATTTGATTGAATCATAAAATTTTTTGTTGGAAAATCCATCTTAGATCTGATCAGATCTGGATGATCCTATGGTAGAAAATCAGATTTTCCATTCAACTGGTATCAGAGCCAGGTTAGTAGTTCTTCAGATCATTTTCTAGATCTAATTTTATTTTTATTTATGATTTGATATTAAATAATTTTAGATGTCACATCATATGTGATTAGATCTAAAATCAAAAAATTAAAAATTATATAATTTATATCTATAATGTATGAGATGCATGACTAGACTAGGAATATAATTATTCTATGTATAGTCTAGTATGATCATATTATTAATTTAATTAAATATAATTTTAGATTTATTTTATTTTTATTTTTATTTTTTTTATGTTTTAATTATTATAACCAGATCTAAAAAATAGAAAATATAGTTTTTAATTTTTAATTTATTCATATGAGACACGAAAGATGCATGCTTAGACTGGTTATAGAATAGTTCTATAAAATATCTTGAGATAGTCTAGGAATTTTTGACTAAGGTATTCACCTTCTCGATCTGATTGAAGAATCTTAATGAATTTTCTAGTTTATTTTTGTACTTTATGTCTAAAATCCTTGAACTTTTCAAAAGCTTCAGACTTGTGTCTCATAAGATATACATACCCATACCTAGATAGATCATCGATAAAAATAATAAAGTAGATAAAATTGCCTCTAGCCGGCACATCAAATGGACCGCACACATCAGTATGTACTAAGGTAAAAAGATCCGTGACCTTTTCCCCATGTCCTACAAAAGGGAGCTTAGACATTTTGCCATGAAGATAAGATTCACAAATTAGATATGACTCGAAAGTCAATGGACTCAATAGCCTGATTTTCTCCAATTTGTTAACCATATCTTCTTCTATATGACCTAGTCTTAGGTGCCATAGATACCTATCATTTGGATTATCCCTAAGTCATTTCATAGCATTCATATTTTGCTCGATATTAAAAATAGATACATCAATATGTAACTGATAAAGATCGTTAATAAGGAAACCACTGGCAATTTTATTTCTTTCATAAAGAATGTTACAATGGTCTTTAAGAAAACTAATTACATAGCCTTCTAGTGCTAGGCATGAAATAGAAATCAAATTCCTGCTTGCTACAGGCACATAATAACAATCTTTTAAAACTAAATCTAAACCAAATGGTAGTCGAAGAGGGTATGTTCCCACCGCCATGGTAGCAACTCTTGCTCTATTTTCGACACATAGGATCATCTCACCATCCCTCAGCCTCCTGGTATCCTTAAGACCCTGCATGGAAGTACACAAATGAGCACTAGAATCAGAGTCATGCACCCAACTGGATGTTGAAGAAATCATAAGATTAGACTCAATAACGAGCATACCTCCAGAAGGATCTGCTTCCTTCTTATTCTTTAGGGTGGCCAGGTAGGTAGGACAGTTCCACTTCCAGTGGCCATCATTATTGCAATAAGAATACTTTTCTTTGTCAGCGGCCTTCTTTTTTAGCTCTATCTTTTTCTTCTTTCCTCCTTCCATCTTTTGCTTTTTTACAGACTTCTTTTTCTTTCCAAAACAATTTCTCTTGGAAGAAGTCCATTCCATAGCAAGCGCTGAGCCTTTAGAACCTTTCATGGAAAGCTCAGCAGTTACCAGCATATTCATAAGTTCGGCCAGGGAATTTTGAAGTTTATGCATATGGTAGTTCATGATGAACTACCCATATGCATCAATTAAGGATTGCAGAATTATATCATTCTACAGATCCAGATCCAACTTCACTCCAAGCTTCTCAAGCTCTTTCATGTCCTTGATCATCATCAGATAATGATCTTGGACTGACTGTCCATCACATATTTCAGCCTTGAATCGTCATTTAGTGACTTGATACTTGGCTGCGCGACTCTGTTCACCAAACATCTCTTGTAGATGAGCCAACATTTGTTGGGTAGTCCGGATATCTTCATGTTGGTGCTGAAGTTCAGCAGACATCGAGCCTAACATGTAGTATCTGGCCTTATTATCTTCGTCTGTCCACTTTTCAAGAGATGCTCTCTATTCAATGGATGGACAAGCTGGTAAGGTGGGAGGGTCCTGATCCAACACTTGAGTTAATTTCTTAAACCCAAAATAATTTTAAAATTTCAAAGCCAATCCTTGTAATTGGGTCCGATCAGTCTATGGGTATCCAGGATTCATGCTAGTGGGTTGGATGCAGAAATTTTTCTGTAGAGAGTCAAAGTTTCTAGTTAGATATTATAATTAAGACTTAACCCATTTATTTAGGAGTTTTATTTTTAAACAAATTAGCTCCCACTATTTTCTCGGATCCCTACACTCCCTCTGTAGAGATGCGAAAATCTCCACGATTAATGATTTCTAGTGGGTGGTGCGGTCTCACCAACTGACTCATCACCTCACCTAATAGTTATTGGTGATGGGTTAGCCAATGAGTGAACAACTCTTGTTCAATGATTCTCTAATCATGGTGCACCCAAACTTGGTCTCTAATTCATGAATCTCACCGTATCCAAATATTGATCCACTCCTTAGTTAAGTCAGACCCACCATTTGCATAGACTGGGTTCCTAATTGAGTCTCTCACCGTATCCAGAATATTGAGCCCAACTCATCCTCCAGCCCATAGCATCCAATGCCTAATAGACATGGTTGCGTCTTCCTGGTGCAACTGAGCCACTGTATCCAGCCGAGAACAATCAACCCCGGGAAGGGCCCGCACGTCTACAATGGTGGAAGACCTCAGACTTAATCTTTTCTTAGGAAGAATTGATTCAGGTCTCATTAAACTAGACTTGGCTTAGTCATAACAATTATGACTAACCTAGTGGCATGGGTTAGCTCGGATTATTGACCACCTCAGATCAGAACTGTGTCAACAGATATGGCCAGGTAAGTGAGACTGATGGAAGGAATATGCCATTAACTCGTACAAGAATGCATTCAGGTCGAGTAGCTTCCAATTAAAAATCAGTCGGTCGTCTATGCCAAACTTACCTTAGACACCAAATTGTTGAGTCAGAACCAATTGGGTTAGCCTACAATCCAGACTCTAACCTCTGAGCCTAATTAGGTCTTGCTTGATCGTGACTCGATCTGGACCCAGACTTAATCCTATTAGGCTGGTCAATTTAAGCATTGTTGATCCCATCTAACCAACTCTTGATTCGGTTTGATCAACCGCTTAGACCTAATTGAGCTACCCAAGCCCGAACCCAGTATTATGAATATGTCTTAGATCTAAAATTCTTAATTTTAGACCTAATTAATATTCCATAAACTTAATTCTTAATTAAGTTGGGTTCATAAACAAAATATGCACAATAAATCCTAGGGTTTCAGGATCTAGGGTTTTGCAGAAAGTAAGTTTTGGGTTTCTGATTAAGGACGAACACGCAGCACCCCTACACGTCATAAGAACACCCCATCGAATGGAAAGAGAGGGCCTTTAAACCCTTCTTCATTCTTATGACCGGACGGCCAAGAGGAACGCCTTAATCAGGAACATGTAAATCTACAAAACAGTTATAGATCTATATCATATATCTCATATACAAATTTAGATCTAATCAAGGCATATTTTGCATACATCTCATGTATCATAATCATGCATGTTTTCAGATCTAAATTATCACATAATAATCTGAAAAATTAGATTTAAATTGATCTAATCAAAATAAATTCTAATCTAGATAATTATGTAGAACTATTCTACAACTAGTCTAGACATGCATCAATCATATCTCATATGATATTTAAAATTAAATAATTTTTATTTGCTGTTTATCAGATGTTATTATAATACTTATAATATCAGAAAATAGTAAATAAGAAGATCTAAAATATGATTTAATCAGATTAAATCAAAGACATGCAAAACTATTCTATAGAACTATTCTATTCTAGAACTAGTCATGCATATCTTCATGTTCTTAGATCCAAATCATTTAATTTTAATTTTTCTGATTTTAGATCTGATCACATCTCATGTGACATCTAAAATCACTTTATTTTCTAATTAAAATAAAATTAAAATCAGATCTAAATAATTTAGAACCATGGCTCTGATACCAGTTGAAGGGAAATCCTGATTTCCCGGTCCAGGTTCGTCCAGATCTGATCAGATCAAGAGATATATTTCAAAAATTTTTTCTTGATCTCAATCAGATCTTGATATGTTTCAGATCTAATTCTTATTATTTTAATAAATAAAATAAAATAAGATAAATTAAATCAAATTTAATTTACCTGATTTGGGTAATCCTATTACCCTGTAGATGATCCTGATTGCAGCGGAAGGTTCTGGATCTTAGCCACGCAAGCGCCTGGCCTCTACCGGTATCCACTCAGGTTGGATCTGGAGAACCTCTTCTTCTCTATCACACCTCCAAAAATTAGATCTGGATCTGATCTGGAGGATCTTCAAAACTCTTTTGAAGATCTGCAGTCGTCCTTTTGCAGCAGTGCAGCCTTCTTGCTTTTGATCGCCTTTCCTTGATCTGAATCGCACCAACCTAAGTCCAAAACTCTTTTGGACGTGGAGAGCAAGGGGAGAAGAGACTATGGCATGGAGAAGGAGGGGAGAGGCAGCCTTGGGGTGTGTCTAATTTCATTAGCATTAGGGTTGGGCGCAGGGTCTTATTTATAGACCTCTTGTGATCCAACTCCTCTTCCTCTCAACCAATCACAACCCTTTGTGAAATCAGATCTAAATCTGATTGGTTGGAATAGAGACCCCTGGATTCCTCCTTAGAGGGTGCCTAAGACCAGTCAAACTGGATTCTTAGTAGAACTCTGATTGGAATCCAAAAGGGAGGTGGAGTCCTTGTCCAACAAGGACTCCTAGGCGCCTCCTACTTGGGCTCACGCCACCCTTGGCGTGCGCCCTTCTCCTTGCTAGGTTCTGGCAGGGGGACAGGCCCCCACCAGCTCTCCAATAGGTGCATGACATGTGGTCAAAAGTCAAAGGGTCAATGGTCAACGTTTGATTAGTCAAAGGTAGACTTTTGACCAAAGTCAAAGAACAAGAAATGGCAGGTGACCAAAAATGGCAGGTAATGTCTTACAAATAAGACAACCTATTCTGACTTGGACAACCTCCAGTCAGACTATATGAAGGCCTCTGATTGAGCACAAACTTCTTTGGCTCAGTCAGGACAACTTATTTATGATAGCAAAAGAAGAACGTTAGGTTCAATCGAGTGCTAGCACGATTTCCTTGAACCTAATTGAATCTCATTCAGATCAATTGAACTAGATCAGTTCAATTGATGATCACCAGATTCAAACCCTTGTTTGTGTGACCCAGTTAGGTTCAGTTCTGTATGGTAATGGGATATGTCATGATCTCTATCATAGACATCATCGAAACTCCTTTCGATGGATCAGAACTCTTCTGATTCGAACAGCTAGAATGATCGATCATCTAAATCATTCTAATTGCTCCCAAAATCCACCAGTGACACCTAGCAGTATATGGTGGCAACCCATCAGAGCTGAATGCAAAACCTCTTGGTGCAGCTACCTTGTGTGATTCAGTTCTTCTATCTTGAGCCCCGATCAGATTAGGGTTAAGGTGAACTCGTCAAACCCTAGTCTTTGTCATATGATGTAATCATTCGATTCGAGTCCAATGTGAAAATCTAAATAGAAACTCTTTCTATTATTTCACTCTACCATGGCCATGGATTTCTGGACTTGATTCTCATGATCATCATAGGGCTACTCCTCTACCACCGAGGTAGATAGATTCCATCTTGATGCAATCCAGTTCCTACAATGAACATGCTATAGCCAACATACACCTCAGGGTTCCATATGGCTAGGAGACCGAGTAATGGTGTAGTCAAACTATAACACCCTCAAGGTGAACTGCCGATGCATCTCAGGTCAAAGAACCAGACACACTACTGCAGCATCGAGTCAGTCATTGACGAGAAGGTTGACTTCCTAATGACTACTCGAGGTGGTCACGCTCAGTGCCCTCGTTCTCTAACGAGTACCTGTACTCTCGCTCCGGTGTCTCCACACCATAGACTCAAGACTCATCTACTAAAGAGAAGCGATCGTACACCAACCTTCCAGATCAATCACCATCCTCGTGATGATCCTATGGTCGGGAGCTGTTTATGAGTTAATAATGATTATTCATGTCTTAAATTTTCAACTCTTGAAAATATGAATTATCATTACCATTAACTCAAAGGATGTATCACAGACACTAAATACACATGTGTGATAGAAAATAACCCATTTCATTAATTATAGTCAAAATTATAATTTTGCCCCTAGAAGTGTATTACAAGTGTCAGCCAATTCTAGCTTCTAGGGCACATATATCTAACATGTATGACCCAGTTTGGTTCAGTTCTATATGCTAATGGAATATTTCATGATCTCTCTCATCGACATCATTGAAACTTCTTTTGATGGATTAGAACTCTTCTAATTTAGATAACTAGAATGATCGATCATCTAAATTATTCTAATTGCTCTCAAAATCCACCAGTGACACCTAACAGTATATGATGGCAACCCATCAAAATTGAAAATGAATCTCTTGGTATAGCTATATGTGTGATTAAGTTCTTCTATCTTGAGCCCCGATCATATTAGTGTTAAGATGAATTCGTCAAATTCTAATTTCTGTCATATGATTTAATCATTCGATTCAAGTTCAATGTGAAAATCTTAATAGAAACTCTTTCTATTATTTCACTCTGCCATGGCCATGGACTTATGGACTTGATTCTCATGATTATCATAGGATTGCTCCTTATCCACCGAGATAGATAGATTCCTTCTTCATGCAATCCAATTCCTACAATGAACATGCTATAGCCAACATACACCTTAGGGTTTTGAATGGTTAGGAGATCGAGTCATGGTGTAGTCAAACTATAACACCCTCAAACTGAACTGCTGATGCACCTTAGGTCAAAGAACCAAACACACCACTACAGCTTCGAGTCAGTCATCGACGAGAAGGTAGACTTTCTTATGACTGCTCGAGGTGCTCACACTCAGTGCCCTCATTCTCTAATGAGTTCCTGTACTCTCGCTCCGGTGTCTCTACACCATAGACTCAAGAGTCATCTACTATAAAGAAGCGATTATACACCAACTTTTTGGATCAATCATCATCCTCATGATGATCCTACGGTCGAAAGCAATTTACGAATTAATAAATAAAAATTTATGTCTTAATTTTTTAACTCTTGAAAATATAAATTATCATTACTATTAACTCAAGGGATGTATCTTAGACACTAAATACATATTTGTGATAGAAAATAACCCATTTTATTATTTATAGTCAAAATTATAATTTTGCCCCTAGAAGTGTATTACAAGTGTCAGCCAATTTTGGCTTCTACAACAAACATAACTAATACAAACGAGCTTTATAGGTCTCCACCTTTTCGTCTGTGCCCCTATTTCTTTTGAAGACCCACTTACATCCTATGGATTTTATCCCTTCGGATCGATCAACCAATGTCCATACATCATTGATCTTCATGGATTCCATTTTGGATTTCATGTCCTCAAGACGTTTCTCAGAGTCGGATCTCTGCATTGCATCTATATAGGTGATTGGGTCTGGATCATTCTCATTAAGTTTGATAGGATCCTCATCTTGAATCAGAAAATCATAGTATCTATCCGGTTGACGTGGTACTCTACCAGATCGCCTTAAGGATGCATCTACAATGGGTTCTGGATCTAATCTAATCTGATCCAGCTTAGGTTCAAAAACTTGTGTTTGTTCTTCCATCTGTCATACTTCATCAAGTTTGACCTTAGAGGCATTAGTTCCTTCATTAAGGAACTCCTTTTCTAAAAAGACTACCTTAAGGCTGATAAACACTTTTTGCTCATCAGCAAGGTAGAAGTAGTATCCTTTGGTTTCTTTTGGGTAACCTATAAAACTATACTTATCAAACCTAGGTCTAAGCTTGTCTGTCATTAAATGTTTGACATAAGCCGGACACCCCCAAACCATAAGGTGTGAAAGCATTGGCTTACGCCCTATCCATATCTCATATGGTGTTTTATTAATAGATTTACTCGAAACCCTATTTAGAATGTAACAAGCTGACTCGAGTGCATATCCCTATAGGAAGATCGACAAACTAGCAAACCCCATCATGGATCGAACCATGTCCAACAGGGTCTGATTTCTCCTTTCTAACACACCATTATATTATGGTGTTCCAGAAGGGATCCATTGAGAGAGAATCTCGTTCTTCCTAAGATATGTCAAAAACTCATTGGAAAGGTACTCACCTCCTCAGTCAGATCGGAGAGTTTTAATACTCTTCCCAGTTTGCTTTTCTACCTCATTTCAAAATAGTTTGAACATTTCAAACAACTCCGACTTATGCTTCATTAAATAGACGTACCCATACCTCGATAGATCATCTATGAAGGTTATGAAGTAGAAATATCCACCTTTGATACTTGAGCTCATGGATCCACATACATCCGAATATACTAGACTCAAGAGTTCAATGGCTCGTTTATCTTTTCCAGTAAAAGATGACTTGGTTATCTTACCAAGAAGACAGGACTCATAGGTCGAAAGTGATTCACAATCACTAACCTCAAGAATTTCTTCTTGAGCTAACCTATTAACTCTATTCTTGCTAATATGACCTAGCCTATAGTGCCAAAGGTAGACATCAGACACATCACTAATTCTAGGGTATTTACTGGAGGATTGAACCATGTTAACAGGCATAGAAAGTAAATAAATTCTGTTATTCAATTATCCAATCAAAATTGTAACACCATTCAAAATGACATTACAAATTTTTTTTTTATTGATATTTTAAAATCATTCGTGGCCAAAAGGCCTACAAAAATGACATTCAATAAGAAAGTTGGATAATAATGGCATTCATTAAGAATAACTTTATTTGAATTGATTACAAGATTCATGATTTCTAAAGCTAGAATTGAAACTTATCTTCCATCTCCAACATTCAGGAACCTCTCGCCTTGATCAAATCTCCTACTGACCTGCAAGCCTTGCATAGAATTACAAATATGATAAGAGCTTTTAGTATCTAATACCCAGACAGTAGAATCAAATAAGAAAAAATTATAAGATCTTATCATATAATTATCTTGCCCAGCAACCATTTGCTTCTTTCTTGGCCTATTCGAGTCCACGGAGGCAATATATAGAGGATAGTTTCTCTTTCAGTGCCCCTGCTTATTGCAGAAGAAGCACTCTGCCTTGCCCTTATCGAGCTTGCACTTCTTTGTCCGACCCTATGCAATCATCCTAATATTTAGCTACACCTTCTTGTTCTTCTTCATCTTGTTCTTCTTTTCTTTCTTAAAGGGTTGACGACCAGAAGATGACCCTCCCACTACATTCACCATCTCCTAATGGAGTTGGTGATCATTCTCAAAGTTCTACAGCAACCCCAACAATCCATGGTAGTTGACTGCAGGCTTTGTAATTTTGAAATGAGTTAGGAAGGAGAGGAAGGACTTGGGCATGGAATTAAGCATCGCATCCTTATCGATCTACTCGTGTAGGGAAAAGCCTAGCTTGCTAAGGTGCTTAATCATCTCGATCATGTATAATACATGATCGATGACTGAGGCCCCATCCCTCATCCGAGCGTTGAAAATGATACAACATGTTTTGTGCCTTTCAACATCGTCCGCGTGCCAAAGAAGTCATTCAATATTTGAAGCATCTTCTATGGCTGCATATTTTCAAACCTGCGATTGAACTCGTCGTTCATTGCAGCCAGCATTATACATCGAACGGTGGTGCGGTCATTGAGCCACTTCTGATAAGTGTCTCGGATTGCTCCCCTAGCATTTGGAGCTGGCTCCTTAGGTGCAGGATCCATTATGACATAAAGGATCCACTCATGCTCTAGGATGATTTTCAGCTTACGATACTAGCTATCGTAGTTAGGTCCCATTAATTTATCATTATCCAATAATGATCGGAGCGATAGGTTAGTGGCCATTTCTGCATAATAAGGAAAATCAAACCTAATTAGTATATAAATTAATTATTCTAAAGACTTGAATTTTAGTCTAAAGATTCTCTCACTATTTTATACGAATTGATAGCCTCTATCTCTAATTCAAGGAATTACTTTAATTTTTTAGTGGGTATTAGAATCCACATAGACTACACACGAGCCCAACTTTGGTTGGTCAACCCATGTGCAGCTATAGGTAGATTCAAAACCAATTATTTCTCTAAATAATTTCTAGTAATATCAATTTTGCCTCGGAGACCTAATCAGTAGGCTTTGGCCTTCACTAAAAATGTTCGGTTAGGTCCAACCATTAACATGACCACATTTGATCTTATCTAACCAATAAATGATCAGGCCCAACTTTAGTTAGCCAACCTAACCACCATCAGAAAGACTTAACCAAATCATCATTTTATAAATGATAATTTCATTAGTCAATAAGCACCAGGCCTTTGGGCCTTCAGTGATTATCAAATTAATAAACCTATTATCACTCAACTTAATGGGAGGCTATGATTTAGTTATCTATATAACTATTTCATTTTTAAGAACCTAATAATTTTAGAGGATTTAGTTAACATATTTAAAAAAGGTGAGCCAATTTCGATCCTTTCTCTGACTTCACCAAGTCAGATAGAAAAGGATCTAATCTAAGCTAACATTAGGAGCACCTAAATCAGCCAAACTGATTTACCTAATTGACATGGGTGAGCCCGAATCATCAAGTGATCTAATCAAAATCTAACTCACCAGGATGGCTAGATAAGTGAGATCAGTGGAAGGAATATGTCATTAACTCATCAAAGACCAAATCAGTGCGAGTAGCTCTCAATTAAAAATCACTGATCAAACTGCCAAACTTACCTTAGACATCATCCAATTTATTAATTTTAATTTGACCAACCTAGTAATTTTAGATTCGACCACATAGCCATGAATCAAGTCCAATTGGTCCTCGTTAAAGGCATGGACTTGACCAACTACAACTATTGTAATTAAGTCTATAGAGTTCTTGACCTAATCTAAATTAACATTTAATTAGATTTAATCAATTACTCTAATTTAATCCACTCTTTAACTAACCTTAGGTCTAACCAAATTTATGGACCTAATTCAACTAACCCAATAACCCATGTTTTATGATTAATGACTTAGAGTCTTAATTCACAATTCTAGATACTAAATTATTATACTTAATATTTAGTTAAGTTTATGGGCTGTGAGTTAGGATTCAATATTTTAAAAATATTTTTTAAATTTTTGAAAGATTCTTTATAACATCATATTATTCACCAATTAAGTTGACTCATTTTAAAATTGAATCGGCTTAATTCACAAACAATACTAGTTGTAGGGTTTAATCTGAAACTATGTACACTACATAATACTAAACCATGAATCAAACTTTATCTAATTATATATTGATGATTATAAATCAAATTAAAGCCTAATATAATCAAATCATAAAAATATTAGATCAAATCTAAGATTTTATGATTAACGATATAGATCAGCAACGTACCAGGACAACCTTTTCACTGTAGGGATAAACCCTACAGTAGGATAACCTGCAGTCCGTACGATCTTAATTTTAATTTTTAGATCTAATTAATCAAATTATTAGATTAATATTTAGATCAAATCTAAATTATCAATCTAAAATATGCAAGCATATCATGTTTAGCGAACCTCGCTCTGACACCAATTGAAGGAAATCGTAGAGGATTTAAGCATGCATTTTTGAATAAAATAGCAGCAAAAGTAAATATTAATCTAAAATTAATACTATGCATACATTGATCATATCAAATAAATCCTACTCAGGATCTAAATATGCTAATATATGGTAGAAAAATAAAATGCATTCGACCAGCAAATCGAATCTGCTGACCGATACGAGTTCAGAACTTGATACCTTTTCATGGGTAGCTGATCTCCATGATCTGAATCTATCAAAAGAAAATATGGTATTATACTATAGTCGTACACTCATTCGGTCTCTACGGATGGTCCACATAGAGCTCCTGGTTTCGATCAGCTCCATCGAAGTGCTAGCTCCTCGTCGGAGCCTTCAATGGTTGATCATGATTGATCCGATCGATCATGTACTTTCTAATTTTTTGGATACTCTAAAAAATTAGAGGTGTTTTAAATTTGATGGTGATCCGATGCTCACAGCACTCGATCTTTCCATCTGAACCCAGATTCCCAAAACTAGGATTTCACTCGGCCCAAAAACCCTGACACACTAAAAATCCTATCACACCATCTTTGTGTGGAGTTTTTCTATGAAACAAGTTTTTGTGAAAAGATGACTTTTAGATCTATAAACTCTATTGATATCATATCTAAAAATTGGATATCCTTAGAGATAAAAATCAAAAGAGAAAAAAGTCTGAGGGAAAAGTAAAGTGCTGCAGGACCCTACTCATCTTCACTCTGACATTTTTTTTCATCCAAAACTAATGCCCAGTCACTTTAAAACTTTTACAACATAATTCTGATCACATCTATTGCATGCACAAAAATTTTCATAATTTATTGACATGAATACCATGGGAAAAGTGCATGGAAAAAGATAAGGATCGAGTGGTTGGGATGTTTTAACCACTCACTTGATTTCAAAAATCAAGTGAGCCTCTTATCCTTATCCAACACCCCCTCCAATGTGTTTAACATGCAAAAGGACTCTCTTTCTATGTGCACACATTTTGATTTCTCCAAAAAATATTCGACAAACAAAAGGAAGGGCGTGAGAAATAGATAAGGTTGGATTGGTTCCAACCTCTAAGAAACTGAGTTGAATTCAAAACTCAGCTTACTTTGAACCGATCCAACCCTTGGACCAGGTCAAAAGTAGATAAGAGAGGTAGTGCAAAAACCTTCTGGGTGAGAGAAAAGTGTTGTACAAAAATTTTGGACGTGGAATAAGAGTGAAAAAGTCAAAAATGCTGGGCGCATGGGAGAGTTTGAATTCAAACTTCATTTGACTTGGTCCTAATTGGTTTCAACCAAACAAATTAATCTAGAGCCAATTAGACTAGGTTAAATCCAACCAAATTAGGCTTAGACTAATTCAATAAAATTTTAATCAAATTAGAAATTAATTAGGTCTAGGTCCTGATCAAATCAGGGTCAAAACTCCCAAAATGATTAGGTCATCTCATGACCTGATTGGGTCAAACCTAATTTAATCAAATTCAATCAGACTTGATCGAATCCTTATCTCTTAATTAAATTAAGCTAATCAATAATTAAATTACTAATTAATCCTTCAAAAATATTTAAGACCAAATTGGATGGATTATCGGGCAATAGAGTCCCATCAATATGAAACTCCTGAAGAGTCCTAATCTAGTGGGACTCTTGAACCCAATATCCCAAATGAAAGAAACGATCTTAGAGACCCAGACTAGTGAGATTCTTGATTAAAGAGTCTTAGATGAGTAGGACTCAGAGTCCTAGCCCAGTGGGACTCTTGATCATAGAGTCCCAGTCCAATGGAACTCTTGACCATAGTGTCCTAGGTCATTAAGACTCGCGATCAGCCATCAGATTAGGTAGGAACTTCTTATGTGTGTGACCCCATAGATTCAAATCTTAAGCTGATAGCATAGCAATAAATTTCATGTACCAATCGATGTGACCATCTAGCAATGGTACCCAATGTTCGCATAGGTCGAAAAGTTGCAATGCAATAATGACGAACCTATGGAATATGCTTATTGTATAATTCATCCCCTTGATCATGATGCTCAAAAGAATGATCTAAGATTTACTGTCAATCCTAAAATTCATTCATATTGTATTTCAAAATTTAGCATCCATCATATGGACTACCCCAGTCGAGGATTTGCTAAATTGAAATACACTGATGTACTTACTCCAACACATGAAGGGATCAATCCCATCTTGACTCGCACACCGACAAGCCAAGTACTTAACTGCACCCAATAGCCTTCCATTACTAAATTAGAAATTCAAGTAGTCTAGTACCTAAGTACAGTGAGTTGCTTGCAAGTCACCATGGTGGTCTCAGGTCTAAGGGACACTTATACCCATATTCTTTAGGGCTAATCTTGATAGAAGAAAAGCTCCAAAGTTGGTCACATTCAGTACAGATTTACCCATACATCTCACTTGCATGCCATGCTAGTATCTCAACACTCCTTGGTTATGAGGACAACCAACCTATATGACACACAATGACCTATACTCGATAAACATTATCGTCCTAAGTAATAATGTATCTTTTGATCGTGAATAATTTAAGGACTAAATGACAAATTCTCCTTTGTCAAATATGGATAGTCCTAAGGACTTCATCACAACACAGGAGTTCATTAGAAGATAATAGAATTTATGATGAAAAATGCCAAAATAATTTTTATTATTTGATAATTCATATACAAATACAACAAGTAGCACAACCGTCAATAGGTTGATGATTGGCTTTAGGACATATTCTCAACAAAGCATTGGACTTCTATGAATTGTATCCTTAAGTACTTGAGAAGGACTAAGGATATATTTCTAATTTTTGGTAATGGACAACTTCAGGTTTAGGGATGTACAGACTTGGATTTTATGTTCGACATAGATGATTGAAAGTCGATATTAGAAAGTCTATTTATTTATAATGGTGGAGCTGATAATTGGAAGAGTTCTAAGTAGACGATGATAGCAGACTCCACCATAGAAGTAGACTGCATCGCTGCATTGGAGGCTGCAAAGAAGGCATTTTGGTCCAAGAAGTTTATCGCAGAGTTTGGAGTGATGCCATCCCTCTATACTGCGACAACAATGACACCATAGCTCTAGCTAAGGAGCCAAGGTCTCATCAGAAATCCAAGCACATCGAGCAGTGATACCACCTTATCCGCGATTACCTCGAGAAGGAATACGTCGAGGTCAAGAGAGTCGACTCCATAGATAATGTGGCAGACCCACTGATAAAGCCATTGAGCCAGCAAAAGATTAAAGCCCACCTTGAGATGATGGGACTTAGATTTGTAGCTAATTGGCTTTTGGTCAAGTGAGAGTTTGTTAGATATATGCCTTAGAAGCCAAATTGACTAAACACCTATAATACACTTCTAAGGATAATTTTATAATTTTGACTATAAATTAATAAAAGAATTATGTTCTATTATAATGTGTATTTATAGTGTCTATGATACATCCTTTGACTTAATGGTAATGACGATTCATATTTTCAAGAGTTGAAAATTTAAGACATGAATTCTTATAATTGACTCATAAACTGATCTCGATCATAGGATCATCATGAGGACGGTGATTGATTTGGAAGGATGGTGTATGATCACTTTCTTAGGATAGATGTGTCTTGAGTCTATGGTACGGAGACATCGGAGCAAGAGTACAGATATTCGTTAGAGAACAAGGGCACTAAGTGTGACCACCTCAAGCAATCATAAGAAAGTCTAACTTCTCATCGATGACTGGCTCGATGCTGTAGTGGTGTGTCTAGTTATTTAACCTGAGATACATCGACAGTTCATTTTGAGGGCGTTATAGTTTAACTACACCATAACTCGATCTCCTAGCCACTCGAAATCCTGAGGTGTATGTTGGCTATAGCATGTTCATTGTAGAAATTGGATTGCACCAATAGGAAATCTATCTACCTCAGTAGATGAGGAGTAGCCATATGATAATCATGAGATTGAGTCCTTAAGCCTATGGTTATGATAGAGTGAAGATGATAGAAAGAGTTTCTATTAGGATTTTACATCGAACTTGAATCAAATGATTAATTCATATGACGAATGTTGGGTTTGACGAGTTCACCTTAACCCTAATACTATCGGGGCTCAAGATAGAAGAATCCAATCACACAGGTAGCTACACCGAGAGGTTTGCTTTTGGTTCTAATGGATTGTTACTATATACTGCTAGGTATCACTCGTGGATTTTAGGAGTAATTAAAATAATCATGATGATCGATCATTCTAATTGTATGAATCGAAAAAATTCTGATCCATCGAAAGGTGTTTCGATGATGCCGATGATAGAGATCGCGACATATCTCATTACCATATGAAACTGAACCTAACTAGATCACACAAATAAGGGTTTGGATTTGGATGTCATCAATTGAGCTAACCCAATTTGATTGATTTAGATTAGATCCAATCAAGTTCAAGGTAGTCATGCTAGCATACGATTGAGCCTGACTTTTTTCTTCTGTAATCTTTCTGATTCATCACGATCGAGTCAGATTTGATTTGACTCATTTCTATACCTTAAATGGATTTATTTTCATCTGACCGAAACTAGTCCTGATTAGATTAATTATAGAAATTAAATTCGTTCCTAGTGCAATTGGACTAGGGTCAAAAGTTGACCCAATTAAGAGAATTGAGGGTCACCTGATCAGATGCTTCTAAAATTTTTTTTAGAAATTCTTTTGATCTAATTTCTAGATATATGATTGGACTCTAGTCATGCTTTGGTTGTACCAAATTTTGTGAATTATGGAGGTACCTAGACTAAGTTATGATAGAGTTTAATTTAGATTAAACTCTTGAGGGAAGAGTCCTAGGCGTAATGGACTCTTCCTTATCTACTCATGCCGCCCCCTTTTTGATGGCTTTTTGGTGTCAAAACTAGATAAAAATTTGGTGTTTTACATGGAGATTAATTCCAAAAGTCCCAAAAGATCAAATAAGATGGTTATTTGATCAAAAGAGACTCCTATATGGCGTAGGGTTTTTCTATAACAACCCTTGTGCCAAAGGGTCTTTAAGATGTGATCTCTTTTCCATGCCCAAGTGCCACCCCTTTCATCTTCCACACCCCTCTAATTCTTTCTCTCCCTCTCTTCTACATGTCTAAAAGGTTAGGCACAAATCTGAGTTGAAGGTCTAAGGTTTTTGGCACAAGATTCAGGATCTATGTGATGGTGTTCATGTGACGGATGGGCGGCCTTCAGAAATAGTTTTTAAGGATCTATAGATCAGATTTAGATCTAATCTTTGGAGGAGCAATTCATGAGGAGAAGATGTTTAGATTTTGCTCAAGTGGATACTAGTAGAGATCAGGTGCATGCATGGCTCATTCTAGAACCTCAGGAACCAACAGAATCATCGTAGGATAATCGGATTACCCAATAAGGTACTTAAAATTAAATCTAATTTAATTTTATTTTTATTTTTTAATATCAGATCACTACAATCAGATCTAAGAACTTTTAGATTTAATTAAATCATAGAATATTTTGTAGAAAAATCAATCTCAGATCTAGATGATCCTACGGTAGAAAATTAGAATTTTCCTTCACTTGGTAAAATGACCAAGTCATCTTTTACTGAAAAAGATGAGTGAGCTAGTGAACTCTTAGGTCTAGTACATATTGATGTATATAGACTCATAAATTCAAGTACTAGAGATAGATATTTCTACTTCATAACCTTCACAGATGATCTATCGAGGTATGGGTATGTCTATTTAATGAGGCATAAGTCAAAGTCATTTGAAATGTTCAAACTATTACATTATGAGGTAGAAAAGTAATTTGAAAAAAGTATTAAAACTCTTCAGTTTGATCGAGGGGGTGAGTATTTTTCCAGTAAATTTTTGACATATCTAAGAGAGAATAGGATTCTCTTCCAATGGACTCTTCTTGGAACACCACAGCATAATAGTGTGTCTGAAAAGAAGAATCGGATCCTGTTGGACATGGTTTGATCCATGATGGAGTTTGCTAGTCTGCCTATCTTCTTATTGGGATATGCACTCAAGTCAGCCTATTTCCTTTTAAATAGGATTTTGAGTAAGTCTATCTCCAAAATGCCATATGAGATGGACAAGACGTAAGCCAATACTCTCGCACCTTAGGGTTTGGGGGTGTCTAGCCTATGTCAAATATTTAGTAATGGACAAGCATGGACCTAGGTCTCAGAAGTATTATTTTATAGGATATCCAAAAGAGATCAAAAGATATTACTTCTACCAAGCTGATGAGCAAAAGATGTTTGTCAGTCTTAATGTAGTCTTTTTAGAAAAAAGTTCATAGGTCAAGGGACTAATGCCTCTAAGGTCTAACTTGAGGAAGTTCGATAGGTAGAAAAATCAGCACAAGTAGCTGAACCTGAATCAAATTTGATTAAATCAAATCTAGAGCCTATTGAACCTACATCCTTAAGATGGTCTGGTAGTGTACCACATCAATCGGATAGATACTATGATTTCTTGGTTTGAGATGGTGATCCTATCAAACTCAATGAAAATGATGAGAATTCGATCACTTATATGGATGCAATGTAGAGATCCGACTCTAAGAAATGGCTTGAGACCATGAAATCTAAAATGGAGTCCATGAAGGTCAATGATATATGGACATTAGTTGATCCACCTGAAGGGATAAAATTCATAGGGTATAAATGGATCTTCAAGAGAAAAAGGGGAGCAAACGGAAAGGTGGAGACCTATAAAACTTGTCTAGTTGCCAAGGGGTATCATCAACGTTATGGTATAGACTATGATGAGATATTTTCTTCTATGGCAATGCTCAAATTCATTTGGATCATGCTTACGATAGCTGTCCATCTTAAACTATGAGATCTGGTAGATGGATATGAAGACTGTTAGATATATGTGCCCTAGAAGCCAGAATTGATTGACACTTGTAATACACTTCTAGGAGAAAAATTATAATTTTGACTATAAATAATAAAATGAGTCATTTTTTATCATAAATGTATATTTAGTGTCTGTGATACATCCCTTAAGTTAATGATAATGATAATTCTTATTTTCAAGAGTTGAAAATTTAAGATAAGAATTTTCATTATTAACTCATAAAATGCTTCCGACCGTAGGATCATCATGAGGATGGTGATTGATCCGGAAGATTGGTGTACAATCGCTTCTTTATAGTAGATGAGTCTTAAGTCTATGGTGTAAAGACATCGGAGCGAGAATACAAGTACTCGTTAGAGAATGAGGGCACTAAGCGTGACTACCTCGAGCAGTCATAAGAAAATCTACCTTCTCATCAATGACTGACTCGAAGCTATAGTGGTGTGTCTAGTTCCTTAACCTGAGGTGCATCGATAGTTCACCTTGAGGGTGTTATAGTTTGACTATACCATGACTTGGTCTCCTAGCCATTCGGAACCCTAAGGTGTACATTGGCTATAGCATGTTCATTGTAGGAATTGGATTGCACCAAGAGAAAATCTATCTACCTCGGTGGATGAGGAGCAGCCCTATGATAATCATGAGAATCAAGTTCTTAAGCCCATGGCCATGGCAGAGTGAAATAATAGAAAGTTTCTATTAAGGTTTTCACGTCGGACTTGAATCAAATGATTAAATCATATAACGAAAATTAGGGTTTGACGAGTTCACCTTAACCCTAATCTGATCGAGGCTTAGGATAGAAGAACTTAATCACATAGGTAGCTGCATCAATAGATTTATTTTTAGTTCTGATGGGTTGCCACCATATACTGCTAGGTGTCATTGGTGGATTTTGGAAGCAATTAGAATGATTTGGATGATCCATCATTTTAGTTGTATGAATCAAAATATAAATTCTAATCCATTGAAAGGTGTTTCGATGATGTCGATGATAGAGATCATGATATATCCCATTACCATACAAAACTGAACCTAACTGGATCACACAAATAAGGATTTGGATCTGAATATCATCAATTGGACTAATCTAGATCAATTGATTTGAATAAGATTCAATTAGGTTCAAGAAAATCATACTAGCACATGATTGAGCCTAACATTCTCCTTCTACTATCATTAAAAGTTGTCTCGACTGAGTCAAATGTGTTTGTGCTCAATCAGGTACCTTTACTTGGTCTGACTAGAGCTTGTCTAGGTTAGAAAAGGATTGTCTTAATTTATGAGATAAATTTGAGACAACACCTACCATTTTCTATCACCTGCTAATTCTTATCTTTTGACTTTGGTCAAACGTTGACTTTTGACACTTAGACATCTGCCCTTATGTCATGCACCCAAAGGAGAGTAGATAGGGGCTTGTCCCCTTGCTAGAAATTAGAAGGGAGGGGGCGCATGCCTAGGGAGGCATGCACCCATGGATAGGGATGCCTGGAGTCCCATACAGATGGGACTCCAGGTTGCTTCTTGGATTCAACTTAGGTAGACACCTAAGACTCAGCTTTGACCAATTTTGGTGTCACCTAAGGATGATTTGAGGAGGCTCTCATCTGATTGGATCAGGTGATGTCATCTCATCAATCAGATCTAAATCTGATTGCATGAAGCAACTTGATTGGCCGGGATGATGTTGCACTACATGGCACAGTAGGGTCTATATAAATCCTATCTACGCTAAGCTTTATAGAAATTCTCCCTTAGCCCATGCCCCAAGACCTCCCCTCTCCCTCCTCCATGCCATCTTTTGGTCCTCTCTCTCCTCTCCATGCCCAAGGAGATTTGGGCTCCAGTTTTGTGCGATCCAAGCAAGAAAAAGTGACGAGAAAGGAAGAAGGCAGCACTACTGCAAGAGACGATTCCAGATCTTCAAAAGGAGTTTTGAAGATCCTCCAAATCAGATCCAGATCTGATATTTGAAGAAATGATAAAATTGAAGAAGATCTCTAGATCCAGTCCAAGTGGATACCGGTAGAGGTCAGGTGCTTGCATGGCTAGATCCAGAATTTCAGGCAATCAGCAGGATCATCACAGGGTAATTTGATTATCCAACAAAAGGTACAAAATTAAATCAAATTTAATTTTTTTTATTTTATTTTATTAGATCTATAAAATTAGATTTAAAATATCTTAGATCTAATCTAGATTAAAAAAAAATTTGAAATATCTCTCTTGATCCAATTAGATCCTAACGAACCTAATCCAGAAAATTAGAATTTTTCCTTCAACTGGTATCAGAGCCAGATTCTAATAAATTATTTAGATATAATTTTATTTTAATTTTGATCTAATAATTAGGTAATTTTAGATGTCACATGAGATGTGATTAGATTCAAAATCAGAAAAATTAAAAGTAAATAATTTAGATCTAAGTTTTACAAGATGCATGACTAGTTGTAAAATAGAATTATTCTATACATAGTCTTGCATGTTCATAATTTAATTTAATTAAGTTATAATTTTAGATCTATTTATTTACTATTTTTTAATATTATAAATATTATAATAAGATCTAAAAACTAGTAAATAAAATTATTTAATTTTTGGATCATATGAGATATGATGAATGCATATTTAGACTAGTTATAGAATAGTTCTAGATAATTATCTAGATTAGAATTAATTTTGATGTGATCAATTTAAATTTAATTTTTTAGATAAATTATGACATAATTTAGATTTGAAAACATGCATGATATGATACATGAGATGTATGCAAAATATGTATAAAGTTAGATCAATTTTTATATATGAGATATATGATGTAGATCTAACTAGTTTTGTAGATTTATATTTTTGATTAAGACATTCCCCTTGGCCGTTCAATTATAAAAACAAAGTATAGTTTAAATTCCCTCTCCTTTCATTTGATGGGGTGTTCTTATGATGTGTAGGGGTGCTGCATGTTCGTCCTTAATCAGAAATCAAGAACTTACTTTCTGCAAAATCCTAGATCCTGAAACTCTAAAATTTTATTTACATATTTTGTTTGTGAATCCTAAACTTAATTAAAAATTAAGATTATGAAATATTTGTTAGGTCTAAAATTGAGAATTTTAGATCTAAGACATATTCATAAAATTAGGTTCGGGCTTGGATAGCTTAATTAGGTCTAAGCAGTTGATCAAACCGAATCAAGAGTTGGTTAGATAGGATTAACAGTGCTTAAATTGACTAGCCTAATAGGATTAAGTCTAGATCAAGATCGAGTCATGTGAGTGATCGATCAAGCTAAGACCTAATTAGGCTCAATGGTTAGAATCTGGATTATAGGCTAATCTGATTGATTCTAGCTCAATAATTTGGTGTCTAAGGTAAGTTTGGCAGATACGATCGACTGATTTTTAATTGGAAGCTACTCGACTCGAATGCATTCTTATCGAGTTAATGGCAAATTCCTTCCACCAGTCTCATTTATTTGACCATATTTATTGGCTCAGTCCTGATCTGAGGTGGTCAATAATCCGAGCTAATCCATGCCACTAGGTTAGTCATAATGGTTATGACTATGTCAAGTCTAGTTTAATGAAACCTAAATCAAATCTCCCTAAGAAAAGATTAAGTCTAGGGTCTTCCATCATTGTAGATGTGCGGACCCTTCCCAAGGTTGATTGTTCTCGATTGGTTACAGTGGTTTACTTGCACCGAGAAGATGCAACCTTATCTATTAGGCATTGGATGCTATAGGCTGGAGGATGGATTGGGCTCAATATTTTGGATACGGTGAGAGACTCAATTAAGAATCCAATCTGTGCAAATGGTGGGTCTGACTTAACTAAGAAGTGGATCAATATTTTGGGCATGGTGAGATTCATGAATTAGAGACCAAGTTTGGATGCACCATGATTAAAGAATCATTGAACAAGAGTTGTTCACTCATTGGCTAACCTATCACTAATAACTGTTAGGTGAGGTGATGAGTCAGTTGGTGGGATCGCACCATCCACTAAAAATCATTAATCATGAAGATTTTTGCATCACTATAGAGAGAGTGTAGGGATCCGAGAAAATAGTAGGAGCTAATTTATTTAAAAATAAAATTTTTAAATAAATTGGTCAAGTCTTAATTACAATATCTAACTAAAAACTTTGACTCTCTACAGAAATATCTACGTCCAATCCACTAGCATGTATCCTGGATATCCATAGACTGACCAGACCCAATTACAAGGATTGGCTCTGGAACTTCAAAATTATTTTGGGTTCTAAAAAGTTAACTCATGTATTGGACCAGGATCCTCCCACCTTACCAAGTCGTCCATCCGTTGAACAGAGAGCATCTCTTGAAAAATGGACAGATGAAGATAACAAGGCCAGATACTACATGTTGGACTCAATGTCTAATGAGCTTCAGCGTCAATATAAAGATATCAAGACTGTCCACCAAATGTTGGCTCACCTACAAGATATGTTTGGTGAACAGAGTCATGCAGCCAAGTATCAAGTCACTAAATAACTTTTCAAGGCTAAAATGTGTGATAGGCAGTCAGTTCAAGATCATTATCTGATGATGATCAAAAACTTGGAAGAGCTTAAGAAGCTCGGAGTGAAGTTGGACCTAGATCTGTAGGATGATATAATTCTATAATTCTTGATTGATGCATATGGGCAGTTCATCATGAACTATCATATGCATAAACTTCAAAATTTCCTGGTCGAACTTATGAACATGCTGGTTACTACTGAGCTTTCCATGAATGGTTCTAAAGGCTCAGTGCTTGCTATGGATTGGACTTCTTCCAAGAGAAAATTTTCTGAAAAGAAAAAGAAATTTGTGAAAAAGTAGAAGGTGGAAGGAGGAAAGGAGAAAAAGACAGAGCTGAAGAAGAAGGCCGCTGATCAAGAAAAGTATTTCCATTGCAACAATGATGGCCACTGGAAGTGGAACTACCCTACTTACCTAACCACCCTGAAGAATAAGGAGGCAGGTCCTTCTGAAGGTATGCTCCTTATTAAGTCTAACCTTTTGGTTTCTTCTGCATCCAATTAGGTGCTTGACTCTGGTTCTAGTGCTCATTTGTGCACTTCTATGCAGGATCTTGAGGATAGCAGGAGGCTAAGGGATAGTGAGATGATCCTACGCATTGGAAATAGAGCAAGAGTTGCTACCGTGGCTGTGGAAATATACCCTCTTTGACTACTATCTGGTTTAGACTTAGTATTAAAAGATTGTTATTATGTGCCTGCTGCAAGTAGGAATTTGATTTCTATTTCATGCCTAGCACTAGAAGGCTATGTAATTAGTTTTTTTAAGGACCATTGTAATATTCTTTATGAAAAAAATAAAATTGTAAGTGATTTTCTTATTAACGGTCTTTATCAGTTGCATATTGATGCATCTATTTTTAATATCGAGCAAAATGTGAATGCCATGAAATGACCTAGGGATAGTCCAAATGATAGGTATCTATGGCACCTAAGACTATGTCATATAGCAGAAGATAGGGTTAACAAATTGAAGAAAATTGGGCTATTGAATCCATTGACTTCTGAGTCATATCCAATTTGTGAATCTTGTCTTCAAGGCAAAATGACTAAACTCCCTTTTGTAGGACATGGGGAAAGGGCCACGGATATTCTTGCCTTAGTACATACTAATGTGTGCAGCCCATTTGATGTGCCAGCTAGAGGCAACTTTGTCTACTTCATAACCTTTACCGATGATTTATCTAGATATGGGTATGTATATCTTATGAGACACAAGTCTGAAATTTTTAAAGAGTTCAATGAATTCAGACATGAAGTAGAAAGGCAAACTGAAAAACCCATTAAGGTTCTTCGATCAGATCAAGAAGGTGAATACCTTAGTCAAAAATTCCTAGACTATCTTAAGAAAAATGGCATAGTCTCTCAATGGACTCCATCTGAAATACCTCAACTCAATGGAATTTCAGAACGGAGGAATCGGACCCTATTAGATATGGTCCGATCCATGATGAGCTTCATAGACCTCCCTAATTTTCTTTGAGGACACTATTTGTTAACTACAATATACTTGCTAAATAGGGTTCCTTCTAAAATCGTTCCTACCACACCATATGAGATATGGCATGGTAAGAAACCGGTCTAAGTCATCTTAGAATTTGGGGTTGTCCAACTCATGTCAAAAGACAACAAGCGGACAAGTTAGACTTTAGGTCCTTTAGAGCTCGATTTATAGGATATCCTAAAGAGTCATTAGGATATTATTTCTACATTCAAGAAGATCACAATATGATTATGAGTCGACATGCCATCTTTCTTGAAAAATAGTTTATTCAAGATAGCAGCATGGGAAAGCAGATCAAGCTCGATGAGAAAGTCTCACATGAGCAAAGAGTTAAGGATCAAATGGAACCAAATTAGGTTGAGCCAATACAATCACTACCTCCTCCACCTCGTAGATCGAAAAGGGTTTTCCGTCCCCTTGAGAGGTACTTAGGTACCATTTCAGAGAAAATAGAGGAAATGTTCCTCGTAGGTAATGGGGTTCATGGTGATGATCCCAAAATTTATAACGGGGTGATATCAGATATCGACTCTGAGAAATAGTTAGAGACAATGAAGTCAGAAATTGACTCGATACACTCAAACCAAGTCTGGACCTTAGTAGATCCACCAGAAGGTATGGTACCTATTGGATGTAAATGGATCTACAAGAGAAAGATTGGTGCAGATGGGAATGTGGAGACATTCAAAGCTAGATTAGTGGCAAAAGATTATAGTCAACGCGAAGGCATTGACTATTAGGATACTTTTTTGCTAGTAGCTATAATAAAATCCATCCACACATTGCTTACTGCTGCAGCCCATTTTGATTATGAAATATGGCAAATGGATGTGAAAATGGCATTCTTAAATGGATATCTTGAGAAAAATATCTATATGAAATAGCCGCTAGGTTTCACATCCAGTGATACTGATCATAAGATATGCAAGCTGCAAAGATCCATATATAGACTTAAGCAAGCATCTCGGAGTTGGAATATTCATTTCAATGATGTGATCAAATTATTTGGTTTCATCAAAAATAAGGAGGAACCATGTATCTTCAAAATGGTTAGTGGGAGCGTAATTGTCTTCCTCGTATTATATGTGGATGATATCCTCCTTATTAGGAATGATATTCCCATATTGACCACAGTTAAAATGTGGTTATCTAAAGAATTCTCCATGAAAGACCTAGGAGAAGCATCCTTTATTCTAGCAATTGAGGTCTATAGAGATAAATTGAATAGGATGCTAGGACTTTCATAGAAGATGTACATAGAGAAAGTGCTAAAGAGGTTTAGCATGGAAAACTCTAAGAGGGGTTTGGTATCCTTCAGACATGGCATTCATATTTCCAAGAACATGTGCCCTAGCACACCTGAGGAAATAGAATGCATGAGCAAAATCCCTTATGCTTCAGCAATAGAGAGCCTCATGTATGCCATGTTATGTACATGACCTGATATAGCCCATGCTGTGAGTGTCACGAGCAAATATCAGTCGAATCCAGATGAAGAACACTGGACTTCCATGAAATGTATCCTTAAGTACTTAAGAAGAACTAAGGATATGTTGTTGGTCTTTGGTAATAGAGAACTCCAAATCCAGGGATATACAGACTCAAATTTTATGTCCGATGTAGATGATCAAAAATCGACATCTAGGAGTTTGTTTGTGTGTAATAGTGGAGCTGTCAGTTGAAAAAGTTTCAAGCAGACTATGATAGCAGATTCCACCATGAAAGCAAAATATATTGCTGCGTTAGAAGCTGTAAAGGAGGCATTCTGTTATAAGAAGTTTGCCACAGAGATCAGAGTGATGCCATCAGATGTCATTCCTCTATACTGGGACAATAATGGTGCCACAGCCCTTGCTAAGGAGCCGAGGACTCATCAAAAATTCAAGCACATCGAGCGGCGATACCACCTTATCTGCGATTACCTCGAGAATGGTTACATCGAGGTCAAGAAAGTTGAATCCATAGATAATGCGGTAGACCCACTTACAAAGTCGTTGGGCCAGCAGAAGATCGAAGCCCACCTTGAGAAGATGGGACTTAGATTTGTAGCCAATTGACTTTAGATCAAGTGGAAGTTTGTTAGATATATATGCCATAGAAGCCAGACACTTGTAATACACTTCTAGGGGCAAAATTATAATTTTGACTATAAATAATAAAATAGGTTATTTTCTATCATAAATGTATATTTAGTGTCTGTGATACATCCCTTAAGTTAATGGTAATGATACTTCTTATTTTCAAGAGTTGAAAATTTAAGACAAGAATTTTCATTATTAACTCATATAATGCTCCCGACCATAGGATCATCATGAGGATGGTCATTGATCAGGAAGGTTGGTGTACAATCGCTACTTTATAGTAGATGAGTCTTGAGTCTATGGTGTAGAGACACTGAAGCGAGAGTACAGGTACTTATTAGAGAATGAGGGCATTGAGCGTGACCACCTCGAGCAATCATAAAAAAGTCTACCTTCTAATCGATGACTGGCTCAAAGCTACAGTGGTGTGTCTGGTTCTTTGATCTAAGGTGCATCGACAGTTCACCTTGAGGGTGTTATAGTTTGACTACACTATGACTCAGTCTCCTAGCCATTCGGAACCCTAAGGTGTACATTGGCTATAGCATGTTCATTATAGGAATTGGATTGCACCAAGAGGAAATCTATCTACCTCGGTGGATGAGGACCAGCCCTATGATGATCATGAGAATCAAGTCCTTAAGCCCATGGCCATGGCAAAGTTAAATAATAGAAAGAGTTTCTATTAAAGTTTTCACATCAGACTTGAATCAAATGATTAAATCATATGATGGAAATTAGGGTTTGACGAGTTCACCTTAACCCTAATCTGATCGGGGCTCAAGATAAAAGAACTTAATCACACAGGTAGCTGATAGGATGGGTGTACAGGTCGAAAGCATGGATTTCAAAGCAAAATTATGAAATCAAACAATCCAAACCCGAACCCTAGGACCACCTTATTAGCAATTAAATCATATAACATGCATTTGTAATATAAAAGAAAGTATTAGAACATACCTCTTATCACTAAACCCTAAGTTATTCCTAATTGCTGACAGCAATCCGTCAGGGGTCCCACCAGGTGCCCACGTGTTCACCCTCCAATGTTGATCCACACAGAGACTTGATCAAAACACCAGCACCTCTGATTTATAATTAAAATTCTAATAATAAGAACTTTAATTAAATAGGCAAGACCTTCCTTAGCCATTATGTCACCTTCCTTGCCTCTCCTTATCTATCTTTCTTTTTCCTTGTCTTCTTAATTTTTCTTCCTAATTTCTTAGTCTTAAGATGACTTCTTGTCCTTATAAGGACAAGGTCTTGATAAGAGAAGGGAAGAAAGAAAATTGGACAAAGAGGTAACTCTTGTCAGAATGAAAGATAAATTTCACCCCTCCCGGACTCTTGGTGCGCACCCTTATTTATAATGTACGTAAGGGTGCCAACACATTTTCTTGCACCCTTTTAAAATATTATCTCATGTCCTTTCAGCCAATCTCATGCCTCATTAGATAATAATGACATGTAGACTTAGTCCAGGAGGTGCCTTAAAGCAGAAGGACTCTCGGACTAATTCTACGTAAGTTATTTATCAAGAGTCGCGGGATTTCATTCTTGGCACCATCATTTTCATCCATTAGATCAGATAAAAAGAACATCCAATGGCTTTAAAATGGGATGCCCATTCAGCAAGAAGGCATGGAGATAATCTTTGAATAGTCAAAATCCCAAAGCACTTTGACTTGGTCCAAGAGGCACCAAAGAAGAGAGGGCGGCAAGGAGTCTTGGGCGACAAAGAGTCCTGGGCGATAAAAAATTAAAATGATAACAAAGTTTTTTACCTATAGAAGGACTCTTTTGCACCCCATATCTGATGTCCATGCCCATATAAAAAATTTAGGCAATATGAAAAATAGGAAAAGTCAAAGAAGGTAGGCGCCAACTTAATCTCATGTGCTAAAGACTCTTTGCGCATGAAAGACTTCCCACGCATAAGAAAGAGACTCTCTGGCACGTGAGATTCTGGTATGTGATACCCCATCTGAAGCCCAATTAGTCTAGGTTAATCCAATTCAAGACCAAATCCAATTTGGCTCAAATTGGTCTTTAATTAGCCAAAATTGAAAGCTGATTTGAATCCAATTCGAATCAGGGTGCTAGGATTTGCTACATGTGCTAGCATGTTCATCTTGTAAACATGGTCTAATCCAATTAGATCCTTAATCAATTCTCTTTGTGTATGAACCATTGGGTTCCACATCTAGCCAGCAGTGGGTCTGGGTGTGATTTGACCTAATCAGATTAGAACTCAACTAAGTCGATTTAGGTCAAAACTAGCCTACCAAATTTGACCAATTAGAACACTTTCTAATTTAATGAACAAATTAAAATTTTAATTTGATCAAACCCACAAGACATGATTGACGTCTAGCAACATATCGTGATTTTCCGAAAGATGTAAAATTTTGATGAAAATACCAAAAATATCCTTCAGTGTAAATTACCATGCAACTAGATCCTTCGATCTTCCTGCATCCTGAATATGACTCTGGGTATGAAAATATGTCAAACCCAATATCATATTCATTTATCTTTCAATCTTATGATGATGATTCATATAATGAAACATTAGAAACCATTTTTAATTTTCATTATGCTTTGATCAAAGTCTTCCTAAATCATCATTAGTTTGAAGCAGGTAGGATGCGATTTCCTCTTACCTGGAGTGATCGATTCCATGTTAACCTACTCACAATCTTCAAATATAATCTACCATATCCAGATCACCCCATACATGATTGAGTCATGAATGAGTATGAACCAAAATATGGATTCATATATATAAGATACTATGTTAGTTTCAGGTCAAAGGATTACATGCACAATTCCACTATGAGAACCATCTATTGACATGTAGATAAGATTCCATTAGAAATTCTCAGCCCGGATCAATTCAGTGAACTCATTCTCTAATGAGCACCAACATCCTTATATTAGTGTCAAATACAAGTGGTTGTGAGATCAATCACCCTCTCAATTGAGCATACAAAAGTTATGCTAGTCTTATCAAAAATATTAATCCCCAACTCAATGTTCCATCAATCAGCAATGTTTAAATTAGGATTTTAAGGTTTTAGGTCTCACTGGTATGATCTCATCATAATCCTAAAATCATAGCCTTAATTTATGGGATTCATCATAATCTTAAATAAATAATATGATATCGCATATGATGAAATAAATACCTTTATTTATTTTAAAATATCATTACATGAGTTTGGAAGATAAAGAACAGCCCAAAAATAAACTTTTGATTAGCTTGAGGGCATATACCTCTCAATCACCCACTTGCACTAAAGCCAATCATCCTTATATTTTAATCCCATACAATCAAGGTGGCAATCAAACAATTGTAGTGGTAAAGCCTTAGTGAATGGGTCTACTATATTGTTCTTTATGTCAACTCGTTCTATGACTACATCTTGTCTTTCAATAATTTCACGAATGAGATGGAAGCATCTCAAAATGTGTTTGGATTTATGATGACACCTAGGTTCCTTTGCTTAGCAACAGCGCCAGTATTGTGACAGTAAAGTGGTACTGGATTCTTAATTTCAAGAATAACATCCAATTTAGTGATGAACTTCTTCATCCAGATAGCTTCCTTGGTGGCTTCACTTAAAGCTATACATTTTGCATCAGTAGTTGAGTCAGCTATAGTTGGCTATTTAGTACTCTTCTAACTCACTGCTGCACCGTTCAGAGTAAAGATATATCCTAAAATGGATTTGCTATCATCTGGGTCTGATTGAAAACTAGAGTCGGAATATGCTTCTAGTTTAAGATCAGAATCACCATATACTAAAAAAATATCTTTAGTCCTTCTTAAGTACTTAAGAATATTTTTCACAGCTTTCTAATGATCCTCTCCTAGATCAGCTTGAAATCTACTTACAATGCCTAAGGCATAAGCAACATCAGGCCTTGTACATAACATGGCATATATTATTGATCCAACAGCCGAAGCATAAGGAATAGAACTCATTCTATTTCTCTCTTCAGGTGTCTTTGGAAACATTTTTTTAGAGAGATGTATGCCTTGGCTCATGGGTAAGTAACCGCTTTTACTTCCATTTATACTGAATCTTTTCAATATTAAGTTAATGTACCTAGTTTGGGACAAGCCTAGCATCCTCTTAAATCTATCTCTATAGATCTTTATTCCTAGTATATAGGATGCTTCTCCCAAATCTTTCGTGAAAAACTTATTTGATAGCCATAATTTGACTGATTGCAACATTGGGATATCATTTTCAATGAGGAGTATGTCATCTACATATAGAATCAAGAAGACTATCGTTCTTCCATTAGTTTTCTTGTACACACATGGTTCATCCACATTCTTGATGAAACCAAACTCTTTTACTATTACATCAAAATTGATGTTCCAACTCCTTGTTACTTGCTTTAATCCATAAATGGATCTCTTAAGCTTGCAAACCTGATTTGGTCTCTCATTTGACTCAAATCCCTCTAGCTGTGACATATAGACCTCCTCCTCAAGGAAACCATTAAGGAAGGTAGTTTTTACATCCATTAGCCATATTTCATAATCATGGTATGCTGCTATGGCAAGCATAATTCGAATAGATTTAAGCATGGCAATAGGTGAAAATATTTCATCATAATCAATTCCTTGTTTTTGCCTAAAACCTTTAGCCACCAATCTGGCCTTATAAGTTTCAATTTAACCATCTACTCCAATCTTTTTCTTAAAAATTCATTTGCATCCAATAGGGTTTATATCCTCTGTTGCATCCACCAAAGTCCATACTTTGTTGGTGTGCATGGATTCCATTTTGGATTGCATGGCAGCCAGCCATTTGTAAGAGTTCTTACTTTTGACTGCTTCCGTATAGGTCAGAGGTTCATCATTCTCAATGACTTGGGCTTCATTGTTCTCAATAATGAACCCATACCTCATAGGTATATGTCGTACTCTTTCAGACCTATGGATAGGAGTTATATGTTCTGGTTCTTTTATGTGATTATTTGGTTGAGAAATTTCTATTTATTTTTCTTGAACTTCACTAAGTTCAATATTTCTACCACTATCTTTTTTTAGGATAAATTCTTTCCATGAAAGTGGCATGCCTACTTACAAATACCTTTTGTTCAGTAGGGTGGTAGAATAAATATCCTATACTATTTCTAGGATATCCTATAAATAGACATCTATCTGATCTAGCATCAAGCTTATGTCCAAAATTTTTTTTGATATATGCTGGACAACCCCATATCTTAAAATATTTAAGATTGGATTTCTTACTTCTCCATATCTCATATGGAGTACTAGATATAGATTTAGAAGGTGCTCTATTCAAGATATAAATTGCAGTCTCCAGGGCATGACCTTAGAAGAAAATAGGTAATTCAGTGAAGCACATCATGGACCATACCATATCTAATAAGGTATGATTTTTTCTTTCGGCTATACAGTTTAATTGCGGTATATAAGGAGGTGTTCATTGAGAGAGAATCTCTTTTACTTTAAGATAATCTAAAAACTCACTAGATAAGTATTCTCCTCCCTAATCAGATCGAAGGATTTTTGTACATTATCTAGTTTGTTTTTCGACCATACTTTGATACTCTTTAAATTTATCAAAGGATTCTGATTTGTGTTTCATAAGATACACATATCCAAATCTAGATAAATCATCAATGAATATTATAAAATAAGAGTATCATCCTCTGGCTTGAGTTGTCATAGGACCACATATATCCGTATGTACAAGTTCTAATAATTCTTTTGTCCTTTCTCTATGTCCACTAAATGGAGTCTTAATCATTTTACCCATGAGACATGATTCATAAGTTCCGAATGATTCATAATCAAAAAGATCAAAGAACTTTTCTTTGTATAACTTGTTAATCCTAGCCTCACTAATATGACCTAATCGACAATGCCAAAGTAATTTATTATTTATGTCATCTCTCTTACATTTTCTATTTTCATCAATATAAAACATATTGTCATCCAAACATAGAGTCAACAAACCATTGCTAAATATGCCAAAACAAATATTTTCATTAGAATATTTAATCGAGCAACCTTCGCTCATTACATTAAGATTATAATATTGTTTAATTAATAAGGGTATAGATATAATATTTCTAATGATCTTAGGCATATAATAATAATTTATAAGCTCTAAGATCTTTCCAGAAGGTAACTTTAATATATTTGTTCTACAGCTTCTGCTTGGATAGACTCTCCTCCAGCACCATAGAGCTTGAATTCATCTTTCTTCAAATTCTTAATTTTCTGCAGCCCCTGCAAAGAATTACAGATATGAAAACCACAGTCGGTATCTAATACCCAAGAGTTTGAAATGAAAGACTTTAATGATAATATAGTATGTATCTCATACCTACCTTTTGGTGCATTATTTGCACCAGACTTCATGGTTGCAAAGTAAGCCTTGCAATTCCTCTTTCAATGATCTATTTTGCCGTAGTGAAAATAGGTCATCTGTTCGGAGACCTTCTTCTCCTTTTTCTTCTTATTTATACCACCTTTAGGATTTATCCTTCTCTTTGAACTCCTTTTGCCTGCCTTCTTCTTAGAAATCCCATCCATAAGAAGAAGAGGAGCCTTATCCTTCTTGATATGGCTTTCTGCTGTCTTGAGCATATTTAATAGCTCAGGCAAGGAAGAATTTAGTTTGTTTATGTGATAGTTTACAACAAACTGAGAAAATGATTCAAAGAGTGATTGTAGGATCAAATCCTGACTTAACTTTCAATCCATAACAAAACCTAATTGACTTAATCGAGTGATTAGGTCAATTACCATCAAAACATAATTTTGTACGGATGTTCCTTCTGTCATTCTTGCATAGAGTAATTGCTTAGATATCTCATATCTAGCAGTTCTACTATTCTCTCCATAAAGTTCTATTAGATTGAGCAAAATAGACTGAGTGTCCATGCCATCATGCTGCCTTTGTAATTCATTACTCATAGAGGCAAGTATAATGCATTTGACGGTAAGAAAATCATTTTGCCATATCTTATATGTGGACTTATCTTCATCTATAGCATCTTTTCCTAATGGCTTAGGATCAGGAGCATCAAGAATATAGGAGAGTTTTTCTTGACTGAGTACTATTTTTAGGTTTCTCAGCCAGTTCACATAATTTTGATCAGTCAATTTATTTGAATCCAAAATTCAACGCAATGAAAGTGAAAAAGCCATTTAATCTACATAATAAAGAACAATTATAAGCAAACAACTCATGATGACAAACATAATTAAATTAGGACTTTAATTTAATTATGTCTTCCACTGTTAAATCAAAAAACATAATCCTCTAATTGATTTTTTTAGTAAGAATAAGATCCTAATTTCCTATAAAAGGTCTTGTGGTTGTACAACAAATTTGTTATAAAATCAAAGGTAGGAAACTCTTTCCAATTGCATTTTATGCAACTCACAAAAAAAAAATTTTTTACCTCTAAAATATTAATAATCTTATGTTAGCACGACAAACAAATAGAACCCTTCATTTCTATACGGTCAAAATGAAATATAACTGCTTTTGTGGTTACACAACAAAGCAGTATATTCAAAATGCTGTAAGCATCTCAATGCACTAGATTAATATTACATCATTTTCTATGATAGATCTTGTGGTTACACAACAAAACTAATATGATTTTGGATATAATAAGAACCTAGTATGAAGGAAGGCCTTAATGAAATGAATATAATACTAAGTATTTTAATCTAGAATTAAATTAATCAAATCAGCCAGATAAATGGGAGAGAAGTGGGGGTCCCCTCGTTGCTTTCCTTAGACACCAATAAATTGGCCAAGTCAGATAATGGAACCAATTAAAAAATTAGGTTTTCTTTACCAATCATGAACTATTTTTTCTAGACAATGATTGATCAATTAGACATCCCGACTGATTTAGCTATAGGTTAATTACACTACAACTTAATATAATGTTAAAGAGAAATTTAAATGGTCTTGATGCACATTCTGATTTAAAAACAAACTTAATGAATAAAAGCATCAATTATGATAATATATATATATATATATATATATATATATATATATATATATATATATATATATATAATTATTTTAGGACAACTATCATTACATAGTGAATACTTTCCACGATGTCAGGGCAACCTTTACAGAATAATATATACATCATAATCTCATTATGATAAATAAAAATATGATCTCATCATTTAAATAACATGTTAATAAAAAGATTATATCATATTTTTTATTTATGCTATTATATTATAAGCAAAGTATTATATGATTTAACCTAATAAGACTTGCTCTGATACCACTGATAGGATTGGTGTATAGGTCAGAAGCATGGATTTCAAAGCAAAATAAAGAAATCAAACAAACCAAATCCGAACCCTAGGACCACCTTATTAATAATTAAATCATATAACATGCATTTGTAATATAAAAGAAAGTATTAGAACATATCTCTTATCACTAAATCCTAAGTTATTCCTAATTGCTGACAGCAGTCCGTCAGGGGTCCCACCAGGTGCCCACATGTTCACCCTCCAATGTTGATCCACACGGAGACTTGATCGAGACACCAACACCTCTGATTTATAATTAAAATTCTAATAATAAGAACTTTAATTAAATAGGCAAGACCTTCCTTAGCCTTCATGTCACCTTCCTTGCCTCTGCTTATCTATCTTTCTCTTTTCTTGTCTTCTTAATTTTTCTTCCTAATCTCTTAGTCTTAAGATGACTTCTTGTCCTTGTAAGGACAAGGTCTGGACAAGAGAATGGAAGAAAAAAAATTGGACAAAGAGGAAACTCTTGTTAGAAAGAAAGATAAATTTCACCCCTCTCGGACTCTTGGTGCGCACCCTTATTTATAATGTACGTAAGGGTGCCAACACATTTTCTCGCGCTCTTTTAAAATATTATCTCATGTCCCTTCAGTCAATATCACACCTCATTAGATAATAGTGACATATAGACTTGTCCAAGAGGTGCCTTAAAGCAGAAGGACTCTTGGACTAATTCTACGTAAGTTATTTATCAAGTGTCGCGGGCTTTCATTCTTGGCGCCATCATTTTCATCCATTAGATCAGATAAAAAGACCATCCAATGGCTTTAAAATGGGACACGAATTCAGCAAGAAGGTGTGGAGATAATCTTTGAATAGTCAAAGTCCCAAAGCACTTTGACTTGGTCCAAGAGGCGCCAAGGAAGAGAGGGCGGCAAGGAGTCCAGGGCGGCAAGGAGCCTTGGGCAACAAAGTGTCCTAGGTGACAAAAAATTAAAATGATAACAGAGTTTTTTACCTACAGAAGGACTCTTTTGCACCCCATATCTGATGTCCATGCCCATATAAAAAATTTTGGTGACATAAAAATAGGAAAGGTCAAAGAAGGTAGGCGCCAACTTAATCCCATGTGCTAAAGACTCTTTGCGCATGAAAGACTTCCCACATGCAAGAGAGAGACTCTCTGGCATGTGGGATTCTGGTATGTGACATCCCATCTGAAGCCCAATCAGTCTAAGTTAATCCAATTCAAGACCAAATCCAATTTGGCTCAAATTGTTTCTTAATTAGCTCAAATCAAAAGTCGATTCAAATCCAATTCGAATTAGGGTGCTAGGGTTTGCTACATGTGCTAGCATGTTCATCTTGCAAATATGGTCTAATCCAATTAGATCCTTAATCAATTCTCTTTATGTGAGATCCATTGGGTTCCATATCTAGCCAGCAGTGGGTCTGGGTGTGATTTGACCTAATCAGGTTTGAACTCAACTAAGCCAATTTAGGTCAAAACTAGCCTACCCAATTTGACCAATTAGAACACTTTCTAATTTAATAAATAAATTAAAATTTTAATTTGATCGAACCCACAAGACATGATTGACATCTAGCAATGTATCATGATTTCTTGAAAGATGTAAAATTTTGATAGAAATATCAAAAATATCCTTCAGTGTAAATTACCATGCAACTAGATCCTTCGATCTTCCTGCATCCTGAATATGACTCAAAGTATGAAAATATATCAAACCCAATATCATATTCATTTTTCTTTCAATCTTACGATGATGATTCATATAATGAAATATTAGAAACTATTTTTAATTTTTATTATGCTTTGATCAAAGTCTTCCTGAATCATCATTAGTTTGAAGCAGGCAGGATGCGATTTTCTCTTACCAAGAGTGATTGATTCCATGTTAACCTACTCACAACCTTCATATATAATCTATCATATCCAGATCACCCCATACATGACTGAGTCATGAATGAGTATGAACCAAAATATGGATTCATATATATAAGATACTATGGTAGTTTCAGGTCAAAGGATTACATAAACAATTCCACTATGAGAACCATCTATTGACATGTAGATAAGACTCCATTAGATATTCTTAACTTGGATCAATTCAGTGAACTCATTTTCTAATGAGCACCCACATTCTTGTATTAGTGTTATATACAAGTGATTGTGAGATCAATCATCCACTCAATTGAGCATACAAAGTTGTGCTAGTCTTATCGAAAATATTGATCCCCAACTCAATGTTCAATCGACCAGGAATGTTTAAATTAGGGTTTTAAGGTTTTAGATCTCACTGGTATGATCTCATCATAATTCTAAAACCATAGCCTTAATTTATGGGATTCATCATAATCTTAGATAAATAATAAGACACTACATATGATGAAATAAATATCTTTATTTATTTTAAAATATCATTACATGAGTTTGGAAGATGAAGAATAGCCCAAAAAAAAATTTTGTTTGGCTTGAGGGCATATACTTTTCAGTAGCTACACCGAGAGGTTCATTTTTAGTTCTAATCGGTTGCCACCATATACTGCTAGGTGTCATTGGTGGATTTTGGGAGCAATTAGAATGATTTGGATGATCGATCATTCTAGTTGTATGAATCAGAATAAGTTTTGATCCATCGGAAGGTGTTTTAATGATGTCGATTATAGAGATCATGACATATCCCATTACCATATAGAACTAAACCTAACTAGATCCCACAAACAAGGATTTGGATCTGGATATCATCAATTGGACTAATTCAGTTCAATTGATTTGAATAAGATTCAATTAGGTTCAAGAAAATCATGCTAGCCCATGATTGAGCCTAACATTCTCCTTCTACTATCATTAAAAGTTATCTTGACTGAGTCAAATATATTTGTGCTCACTCAGGTACCTTTACTTATTTTGACTAGAGCTTGTTCAGGTCAGAAAAGGGTTGTCTTAATTTATGAGATAACTTTGAGACAATACGTGCCATTTTTCATTACCTGCTAATTCTTATCTTTTGACCTTGGTCAAACGTTGACCTTTGACACTTAGACATCTGTCCATGTGTCATGCACCCATAGGAGAGCAGATAGGGTAGGCGTGGGCCCATGGATAGGGATGCCTAGAGTCTCATACAGATGGAACTCGAGGTTGCTTCTTGGAATCAACTTAGGTAGGCGCCTAAGACTCAGCTTCGACCAGTCTTGGTGCCACCTAAGGTTGATTTGAGGGGGCTCTCATCTGATTGGATCAGATGATGTCATCCCACCAATTAGATTTAGATCTGATTGCATGAAGCAACGTGATTGATCGGGATGATGTGGCACTGCATGGTGCAGCAGGGTCTATATAAACCCTGTCTGCACCAAGCTTTACAGAAGCTCTCCCTTAGCCTATGCCCCAAAGCTACCCCTCTCCCTCCTTCATGCCATCTTTTGGTCCTTTCTCTCCTCTCCATGTCCAAGGAGATTTGGGTTCTAGTTTGATGCGATCCAGGCAAGAGAAAGATGATGAGAAAGGAAGAAGGCAGCACTGCTGCAAGAGATGATTTCAGATCTTCAAAAGAAGTTTTGAAGATCCTCCAAAGTAGATCCAGATTTGATATTTGGAGTGATGATAAAAAAAGAGAAGATCTCCAGATCCAGCTTGAGTGGATACCGATAAAGGCCAGATGCTTGCATGGCTAGATCCAGAACTTCAGGCAATCAATAGGATAATCTGGTTACCCAATAAAAGGTACAAAATTAAATCAAATTTATTTTATTTTATTTTATTTTATTAGATCTATAAAATTAGATTTGAAATATCTTAGATCTAATCTAGATTCAAAAAAAAAAATTGAAATATCTCTCTTGATCCAATCAGATCTGAATGAACATAATCTAGAAAATCAAGACTTCTCCTTCAAAGACAGCTTTTCTGAATGGAGAGCTGGATGAAGAGGTGTATATGATACAACCTGAGGGGTTCACATCCATAGATGAGTTTAAGATGTGCAAACATCAAAGGTCCATTTATAAACTGAAGTAGGCATCTAGGAGTTGGAACATACATTTTGATAGGTTGATCAAGATGTATAGCTTCGTTAAGAATAGAGAAGAGCCTTGCATATACAAGTAGACTAATGGTCCAGTGGTTGTATTCCTGGTATTATATGTGGATGATATTTTCTTAATTGAAAATGATATGTGAGCTCAGAAGTGGTGCTCCCAAGTCTTGAAAATATGAGAAGATAGGTCATACGAAGATGACAGTAAGCTGGAAAAGAAATTAGCCTGAGTAGCAAAGTTTGGAAACTTAGCTGGCTCATCCTGAGACTGGATCGGCTAAGTTGAAAACTAGGTCGGCTTAGTCCAGGACTGGATCGGCTATGTCTCAAAGAAAAATTTAGATAGAAAGCAGTATTTTTAGGACTGCTAGCATGGTACACAATTGGGTTAGCTCAGTCTCAGACTGAGCCAACCCAGTTGCAGGTTAGCCAGCTTAGTCTGAAACTAGGCCGACTCAATTTTCATGAGATTGTTTTGTATACATGGATTGTTTTGGATTTGAAAAGCTTTTCTATGAGCTTAGGCTCGATCCTTTTCTAAAGTATATATACTGAAAATAGGTCAAGATTGTAGATGATGCTAAATTTATTGAAATAAAGCTCTTTTCTCCTAAAAATCTCTACTACTCTTCTTCTCTATTCCTTGAATCCATTGATCATTCTTCCATAGTAATCTCTAAGGAGTTCTTTCTTATTGCTTGGTTGATCACCAACGACCATGCCAGTTCATGTGTGGAATCAATTTTCACAATAATTGGTATTAGAATGGTGTTGCATGGAAGAAAGAAAGACACCTAGGATTTCTATATCCAAAATCTGCTGCACTAGATTTTATCCTAAAATCTTCTTGTTTGCTTCGTGATTGTCTCTAGATTGAGGTGGAGATTTGTTACATGGAGGAACGGTGATACAGAAGGTTGAAAAGAGGACCTAGGGCATTTAGATCTTCTTTGAAGGGTGAAAGGGGACTCAAGTAAAAGGGTGTTAGAATTTTATTCTTGACTTGTTTGAAGTCATGGGAGCAAGTGGACTCAAGGTAGATTTTGAGAAGTTCAATGGCAAAGAAAACTTTACCTTATGGCAGCAAAGGATAAAGGACTTGTTGGCTCAGCAGAGGATCCACAAGATCTTGATAAGAGAAAGACCAAAAAAAATCAATGCTAAGGATTGAGAAGAGTTGTTGGAAATTGCTTTTAGCACCATCAAAATGTGCTTAGTCGATTAGGTGCTACCTAAGGTTTGCACAGAGACCACAGCAAAGGGGCTTTGGAGGAGACTAGAGAACACATACATGGAGAAGAACATAATGAATAAGCTATGGTTGAAGAAATAGCTGTATAGTCTGAGGATGCTCGAAGGTAGAAATCTTGTTACACATATCCAAAGGTTCAATTAGGTATATTTTGAGGTGATGAGTTTGGATGTGAGGATCGATGAGAAAAATCGAGCATTACCGCTACTTTGTTCTCTCTCAGTCTCGTATGATGGTCTCATAATAACTTTAGTTTATGGAAAAAAGATCCTAAACTATGAAGAAGTTGTTGGTGTGCTCAGATCGAATGAGCAGAGGAAAAAGATCTGCAAGAAAGATCCTAAGTTTGAAATCTTGGCTGTGAATGAAAGACAGAAAAGATCAAAGGAGAAGATGAGAGAAAAATCCAAAGGCAGATCAAAGTCTTAGGATCAGAGGAAAACATTGAAATGTTATAAATGTCATTAGCCTGGACACCTAAGGTGAGTTATCCCCTTTCAAGGTCAGAAAAAGAGAAGGCTAGTAAGAGTGATGATACAGCTTTGGTGAGCAGTGGAGAAGATTTACTAGTTGTATCAGATGTATCCGTAAAGTGCAATCTATGTGGATATTGGATTCAGTTTGCTCGCACCACTATACTTCTCATCGAGAGTGGTTTTGTACCTACTAGAAGATCAATGAGCAAGTGTCAGCCTTGGAGATGATCACCCGTGTAGAGTAGCTGGAGTTGGCTCAACCGAGGTGAGAAAATATGATGGGATCATTCATACATTATCAAATATCAGGCATGTACCAAAATTGAAAAAGAATTTGATTTCTTTGGGCTACTTGGAGGAGCAGGGTTATGCTTTTCGTAGCCAAGCTGGGAGTGGATGTCTAAAATTTTTAAGAAAGTTTTGGTGGTGATGAGAGATAGAAGACTGAGCAACAATCTTGATAGAATGGAAGACTTAGTGGTGAACGATAGCATAGAGGTGATAGCAACGGCATAGGAGGAGTAGCTTTTACATCGACTGTGGCACTATCGGATGGATTGTATGAGTGATCGAGGGCTCACTAAACTTAGCAAAAGAGGAATGATCCTAGCCCTGAAGAAGGACACAGATTTATGTGAGCCATGCATTTTTGGTATATAGCATAGGATGAAGTTTGCCAAAAGTACCAAGCACAGTGAAGGAGTGCTGGATTTAGTGCACCTGATCTCCTATATTAGCTAGAGGTGGGGCAAGATATTTTGTCACTTTCATTGATGATTTCTTAAGAAAGATGTGGGTTTATCTTATCAGAGAAAAGTTAGAGATGTTTGCTTGGTTTAGAGCCTAAAGAGCTAAAGTTGAGAAGGAGTTAGAAAGACAGATGAAGTGTCTGAGGTTGGATAATGGAGTAGAGTGTATAAGCTTGAAGTTTAGGAGGTACTATGAGAAAAATGGTATCAAACGCCATTACACAGTGAAGATGACTTTTCAGCAAAATAGTGTTGCAAAAAGCATGATCTGGACATTGACCGAGAAGGCATAGAGTTTAAGACTCCAGACATCACTACCAAAATTCTTTTGGGGTGATGCTTTAACTTTCTCTTATTTTCTTGTCAATAGGTCTCCTCACTGCAAGCTGAATGGAGGCATTCCAAAAGAGATCTAGAGTGGGAAGAAGGTGGAGCTTGGCCACCTGTTGCCAGCCTATGCACATGTGAAGGCAATCGAGAGGAGTAAGTTAGACCCTAAATCTCAAAAAATGACATTTATAGGGTATCCACAAGGAGTCAAGGGGTACCTACTATGAAATCCTAAAGCACGGAAGGTAGTGATCAGCAGGGATGTCATTTTTGATGAAAAGAGCATCTTGGAGAGGCCTAGGAATACAGGAGCAACTGGAAAAATAAAGGTGAACAGCAATGGCCAGTTAGAGAATGATGACATGCATGTTATATCTACTTATATGAGTGTTCTTATTGAGGTGGATCTAGGCAAAAAAGTTTTATCTCAAATTGAAAATCAACATGAAGGGCCAGCAGTTCAAATGAATGTGTAGGATCAGTCACAGATTTTAGATAGAGATGTGGTAGTGGAAGTGACTTTGCATAAGTCCCAGTGTACTGTTAGAAGGTCGATCAGATATAGCATTGATGAGGTCATCTCTCATGCATTCATCACTACTAATGAAAATTCAAAAAATTATACAGAAGCCATGGAGCATGAAGACCATGAGTCATGGATGTAGGCCATGATGGAGGAGATGGAATCACTGAATAAAAATCAGACATGGCAGCTGGTGGATCTTCCAAAAGATGCTCAACCTATTGGCTCAAAGTGGGTGTTCACAAAGAAGGAAGCACCTTCAGAACAAGGTGAAGTCAGATTCAAAGCAAAGTTGGTAGCAAAGGGATACTCACAAAGAGAAGGGATAGATTATATAGAAGTTTTCTCTACTATGGTGCATCATACATCTATTCAAATTTTGTTGTCATTAGTGGCATAGTACAATATGGAGTTAGAACAGATGGATGTTAAGATGGCCTTCCTTTATGGCACATTAGAGAAAAGAATCTATATGAAGCAGCCTGATAATTTCATGAAGATTGAAGAGGAGAAAAAGATGTGTTTACTGAGAAGGTCATTGTATGGCCTGAAACAATTCCCTCATCAGTGGTATCATAGATTTGATAGCTTTATTTTGAGCCTGAAATTTGTTAGATGTGGACATGATAGTTTTTTCTATGTCAAGGATGTAGATGAGAAGGATGTCTTGTACCTGCTATTGTATGTTGATGACATGCTTATAACCAATAGGAGTATGAAGGTTGTGAAAGGACTGAAAAGCTACTCTCCAAGTACTAAATGCATGGCTCTATAAATGCCAGCAGTCTCAGACTTAGTCTACCTAGTCATCTCAAATTTAGTGCTTGTACCTAGTCATCTTCATTCCAAGGTATAAATGCATCTATCTCTATAAATCTTCATTCCAAGAAGGACACAGACTACTGGCATGGTACACAACTAGGTTGGCTCAGTCTCAGACTTAGTCTACCTAGTCGTAGGTTAGCTAGCTCAGTCTGAAATTAGGCTGGCTTAGTTTTCATGGGACTGTTTTGTGTACATGGGTTGTTTTGGGTTTGGAGAATTTTTCTATGAGTTTGGGCTTGATCCTTTTGTAAAGTATATATACTGAAAATAGGTCAAGATTGTAGATGATGTTGAATTCATTGAAATAAAACTCTTTTCTCTCAAAAATCTCTACTACTCTTCTTCTCTACTCCTTGAATCTGTTGATCGTGCTTCCATAGTAATCTCTAAGGAGTTCTTCCTTGTTGCTTGACTGATCATTAGTGGTCACACCGATCTATGTGTGGAATCAATTTTCACAACATGATATCCCTACATTATAAGAAATAAAGATCTGGCTAACGTCACAATTCTGAATGAAGGATCTGGGAGAAGCTTACAACATTCTAGGGATGAAGATCTATAGAGATAGGTCTAAAAGGTTGCTTGGGTTATCACAATCCACGTACATTGACACTATATTGAAGAGGTTCAGCATGGAGAATTTCAAGAAGGGCTATCTACCGATAGACCATGAAATTTCTCACAAAGAGGGATTGTCCGACAACACCTCAAGAGAGTAGAATTTCATATGCTTCGATAGTGGATTTTATTATGTATGCCATGACATGTATGCAATCAAATATAGCATACTCACTAAGGGTAGTGAGTAGATACCAATCTGATCTAGGAGAGAACCACTGAAAGATTGTTAAAACCATCCTGAAGTATTTAACAATACTAAGGACCAGTGGCTTGTTTATGATGAGTCAGACCTGAGACTTGTTGGGTTTACTGACTCTAGTTTCCAGTCTGATCATGATGATAGCAAAAGTGTATTTGGATATGTGTTTATTCTTAATGGTGGAGCTATCTACTAAAAGAGTTTCAAGCAATATACTATGGCCGACTCAGTTTGCGAGGTGAAGTATGTCGCTACATCAAATACTGCCAAAGAAGCAATGTGGCTAAGAAAATTAATCACCAAGCTTAGAGTAGCACCCTCCCTTGATGGTCTAGTTCTGCTCTACTGCGATAGCTCTAAAGCCATTGCTTAGGCAAAGGAATCGAAGGCATACTAGTAGATGAAACATATTTGCGCTGCTACCACCTTATCCAAAAGATCATGGATCGAGATGATGTTGACTTTCAAAAGATTGATAGAAAAGAGAACCTGGCTGTCCCATTCACTAAAACTATTGTGGTGAAGAAGTTCCATGACTTCAAACCGAAGATGGGTATTATATACTACATCGATTAGCTTTAGTTCAAGTGGAAGATTATTGAAAATAGTGTTCCAAAGTCAATCATCAGCCAATTGATGGTTATGCTATTTCTTATACTTGTATATAAATTATTAATAAATAAAATTTATTTTGATATTTTATCATCACAAATTCTCACATCTTCTAATGAACTCATGTGTTGTGGTGATGTCCTTTAGATAATTTAGAATTGATAAAGAAGGATTTGTTGTTTAGTCCTTAAACCTGTTTGCGATCAAATGATACATTGTTACCAAGGATGATAATATTTTATTGGAAAATATGCCCTAAAGCCAATCATCTAAGTGGTAGATGATTGAAATTAGTATATGAATTATCTAATAATAATAGTTATTTGGCTGATTCATCATAAAAGTTCTATCTTCCTTAAATGAACTCCTAAACTATGATGAAGTCCTTAAAACCATAATCAATTAATCAAGAAGGATTTATTGGATAGTTCTTAAATTGTTCACGATCAAATGATAAGTTATTAATAAGACGATAACTTATCAAGTGTAGGTCACTGTATGACATATGCATTGGTTGTCCTCATAACCAAGTGGTGTGGAGATACTGATATGGCATCCAGATGAGATGTAAGAGTATATCTATACTGAACGTGACTAATGTAGCACTCAACTGTCAAAAGTAGCTAGCTAAGGCCAATGGGTATAAGTATCCCTCCGATCTGAGATCACCATGGTGACTTGCAAGCAACTCACTATACTTTAATGCCGGATTGTCTGTATTTTTAACATAGGTTCGAAAGGTTTTTAGGTACAGTCAAGTACATATAAAGTTGGTGTATGAGTCAAGATAGGATTGACCACTTCTAATTAACTTCAGGAAGAGAATGACTCGCTGTGTTTCAATTTAGCAAAATCTAGGCCTAGGTAATACTCGTGAGGTATCATGGAATTTGCAAAATTTTGAGACATAATAGAGATGACTTGTATGAGTGTTTGACAGTGTACTCAAATTTGTCTTGAGTATTATTGATCATAGGGATAAATTATACAGTAACCATGGGCTAGGGTTCTAAGAATGTTGCTTTGCATACATTCGACCTATCCGGACGTTGGGTACCATTGCTAGATGGTCATTTTGATTGGCATAGGAATCGATTCCTATGCTATCAACTTAGGTTTGAATCTATGGGGTCACATATATTAGAATCTATAATCTGATCAGATGGTTAATCGATGAATGAAAATCATTCTAAGGTCAATCCATCAATACGATTGATGTTTGACCTTAGAATGATTAGCTCAAATTGATTAAGCAATCGGGCTGAGATCAAGTTTAATTAAATTAAATTCAATTAGAATTGATTTGGACTTAATTAGATTAAGTCTAATTGGTTTATTGGAAAAGCCAATTACAAAAAAGATAACTCCTTGTTTGACTAGGACTTGGGTGCACCTAATTGGCTTAGGATTTAAATCAAACTTAAATCTTGATTTAATCTGATTTAATTAGGCTCCTAGTTGCACTAAGGTCATCCTTAATTGAGTTGCATTTAATCTGGTTAAAATAGGATTTAAATTAGATTCAAACCTATTTTGACCTAGTCAAACAAGAGGAGTCTCAGTTGGACTGGGACTCTCTCTCTTTCTCTTATGCCTAAGAAAGCCCATGCCACACCTTTAATTTCAAAGGTTTATGTCAACATTCCCATGCCTAAAGAGGCCTTCCATGCTCCATATTTTGGTTATTTTAGAATTTATTTTGACTTGGTCAAAACTAGAAGGATGTTAGGATTTGTTTCCTATTTGCAAGAGTCCTTTAAATCCAAAACACTTCCTCCTTATGCACCAATTTTTCTTTCCATGCCTCCTATTTTCTTCCACCCCTTATTTTTTTCTCTTGTGTGTGAGATTCAAAATACTGATGCCTAAAAATTAGGAGGGGGGACGTCCAAGAGTTGGACGCCCCCTAACTTCCTTGTTTTGAATGGGTTTGACTAGGTCTTTGACCTAGAATTTGATTCCTAAGGGACCCCTCCTATATGATAGGCTTTGGGTGTCCAAAACATCAGACTTTTCATGGTAGAAATCAGAAGAGAAAATGGGAGATGCATGGAGGTTTGAGGCACCAAGTCTCTTGGAGGAGATCCCTTCTTTTGGACATCAAACGTTGATGTCTCGATGAAGACAAGGTAAGAGAAGATTGTCTTCTCTTATAATTTTCTTCTATATTTCTCTCTTTGTATTTCTTATGTGATTTTTATATGACAAAGATCTGAGAGAGAGAAAGTAAAATGGCATAGGAATCCATGCTTCAAGGTGTTGAAGCATAATGACCATCTTTGGACATGATCTGATCATGTCCTAATGAGAGAAGAAGAAGAGAAGAACGTCTTCTCTTAGGGTTTCTTTGAGAACTCCTTCTCCTATTTTTATGAGAATTTTTGAGAGTAAAAATTAGAGACGTTAGATCTAGAAACTTAGAAAAAATTTTAGAGGAGAAGGTCTCCTCTTGTCCTAACATAGAGATATTTTCAGGACATCAATCGTTGATGTCTTAAAGGAGAAGACTTATCTTCTCTTAGGATTTATTTTTCTTTATTTTTATTTTTTGATTTATGAAAGATCTAAGGATTGGACTTCTCCATTATTCCTCTTCATATTCTTCATCTCCTGGAGTATCCAAGAGATCCGAAGAATATGTTCTTGATTGACCAGCAGGAGGGATCCATGAGAAGCTAGCACTTCGAGTGGATCTTCGTTCGACGAACCTCCGATTTGTGTTGTGGGTTCATGTAGATCACCTATAGAGATCGAACGCATGTGTGGATCCAAAAACAATAATGAAAATCAATCATGGAGTTCTCAACCCATGCAAAGGTAAGAGATCTGATCTCTTGATGATTTAGATGTGATCTAGGATTTGATCTAGAATTATTCTAGATCTAGGTATTGATTTGATCAATACCAATTATGATTAATTTATTTTTAGATTTATATTTATATCATTACATATTATAGATTTTTGATATAGAATTTTATAATTTTAATACATGCATATTGTAGATTAAACTATTTAATCTATGTCTTCTGCTACTTTAATTTCGAAAAAATTTTGAAATCTATGCATGAAATCCTGCATATTTCTCAATAGTGGTATCAGAGAATCTAGGTTCTTTTATAACATGTTCATATATTCTTAAAAATAAATCTAAAAATTAAAATTAATTAAAGATCGCACATACTATCATAAGGTTGTCCTATTGTAAGGTTAACCCTTTACAATGAAAAGGTTGTCCTAGTATGTGCTGATATGAATCTGAATCATGAATAATTTAGATTAGATCTAAGAAAATTTATGATTTAATTTTTTTATTTAAATCTAAAATTAAATAGATATTCGATCTATTTTAGATTATTTAGATTAGATCTAAATAATATTAGGATTGCACATATTGCCATAAGGTTGTCCTGTTGTAAGGTTTACCCCTAATAGTGAAAAGGTTATCCTAGTATGTGCTGATCTGAGAAATCTAAATCATAAATATATTAGTTGAGATCTAAAATAATTTATGATTTATTTTTAAATTTTAAATCTAATATTAAATGGTTTATAATTTGATTTTGATCATTTAGATGAGATTCATGTGATATGTTTCATGTTTTGATCTAGATCTTCATGTTGCATATATTGATATGTAGCTTCATTTTTTAATCTAGTTTGCATATGTATGATATATAAGTTTTATAGAATTTAAATTATGAACTTACTTTCTACAAAACCCTAGATTCAAAATCCTAGGACATGATCAAAATATTAAAACAAATCAGATCTAAAACCATTATTTGAATTTGATTCAAAGTAAAGTGTTTACAATTTGAAAAATATTTTAAATAATAAAATCAAAAATTAGTTCTAAGATTTCATGAACCCAAACTCATAAGTCTTGAACTTAATTAAGAATTAAATGATTGTTTAGGATCTAGGTTTATGATTTGAAGATCCTAAGATAATTTCATAAAACCTGGGTTAAAGGTTCATGGGTTAGCTTGATCAGATCCTTAACTGGGTTAGACCTAGGGTTAGATTAAATATGAACTTAGTTAAGAAATTGATCAAACTTAATTAATAGTTAATTAGGATTAGGTCATTTCTTTAGATCAATTCAATAGTTGTAGTTGATCAAAGTCTATACATCTAACAAATGGATACTGATCGTGGCTCAGTGGTTGAGTCTGAGTCTTTAGGCAGACCAAATCAAAACTGATAAATCAATTGGTATCTAAGATAAATCTGGCATTCCAGACTGATAGATCTTAATTGGTAGCCCACTTACCTGGCCATTTTTGATGGTGTATAAGGCAAGCCTTGACAGACCCTTCCACCGATCTCACTTACCTGATCGATGTAGTTAATCAGATCTTGATTAGGTTGCTCATTGATTCGAGCTAACCCATGTCACATAAAAAATCAGTGAGACTGATCGAGGTGTCCATGGACCAAAATTGATCCTAGTTTTCATCAGTGACTTATGGAGTCAGTGGGAGGACTTGACTCGGTAAAGTCAGTGGAAGAAAATTAATTCATGTCCTTTCTATCCTTAAATCACTAATTATTTAAATCTTCTAAAATTATTAGATCCTTAAAATGATAAAGTTATAAAGATAACTGAGTCATAGCCTCCCATTAAGGTGTTTGATAATGGGTCCATTAACTCAATAATTATTGGAGGCCTGTAGGCCTGGTGCTTATTGACTAATGGAATTATCATTCATCATGTGATGACTAGGATGTGTCTCTCTAATGGTGGTTAGGTTGAGCAACCATAATTGGGCTTAATCATTCATTGGTTAGATGCACCAAGTATAGTCATGTTAATGATTGGACCTAAACAGATCCTTACAGTGGAGGCCCTAGCCTATTGATTAGATTTCTGGGGCAAAATTAAATTACTAGAAGTTGTTTGGAGAAACAATTAGTTTATAAACCTACCCTTAGATGTATATGGGTTGACCAACCATAGTTGGACTTATGTGCAGTCTATGTGAATTCTAGTATCTACTAGGAAATTAAAGTAATTCCTCGAATTGGATGTAAAGGCTACTAGTTCGAACAAAATAGTGGAAGAACCTTTAGACTAAATTCTAAGTCTCTAGGCTTAATATAATTCATATACTTAGGTCATTATTCTCTTTTCTCAAAATAAGGCTAAACCCTAGTTGCTCCTATCACTATTAGACAGTGATGAGTTATGGGATCCAATTTTGATAATTAGTATTGAAAGTTGAATTTGGTTTAGTAGTACGAATGGATTCGGTTGAATTTGGTTTAGTAGTACGAATGGATTCGTACTAGGGCCTCTTAGCCCAGTAAAAATAATTAGTCCAAAATTGATCCAAATCAGGCATAGTGCTTCTACTGTTAGAAGCAGAGTCATAGAAAGAAGAATTATCTTACTTTTCTTGACCATAATAGACTGAACACGAGAAATGAGCAAGAGTTTCTTATCAAGGATGTCATATGATAACATCTTAAAATTTCTCTGTATGAAATTCTACTACCTGGGTATGAGATATCGATATTTCTATACAATTTATTGCAAGAACTACAGGTAAGTGGAATGTCTAAAAATGGTGAGAAATACCTAAATATTTTGGATTGAAGTTCTATTCCAATACTAGCTTTAGAAATTATCAAGCTTATTTTCGAAGATGTCATTTTGAGTGATTGTCACTATTGTCCATCTTTATGATAAATGTGTTCTCTGTTGGCCTTTTGGCCATTGATGGTTATCATTTATCAATAAAGAAGATTATTGTGATATTATTATGAATAATGTTACAATAATACATGGATAATAAAAAAATGATATTTAACATTTACACAGCCTGTTAAGCATAATGTACACACACAAGTTAGATTATGTGATGGATGTCTACATTTGACATTATAGGCTTAGTCATCTTGACAAGAACAGGATAAACAGGTTAGCTTGAGTGGAAAACTCGACATCAATGGTTGTGAATCATTGATAACCTATGAGTCTTGTCTTCTTGGAAAGATGACAAAGTCACCTTTTATTAGAAAAGGTGAAGGAGCTGATAAAGTTCCAAGTCTCATACATAGTGATGCATGTGGACCTGTGAACCTAAGTGCCAAAGGAAGATATTAATATTTCATTATAGATGATTAATCTGGGCATAGGTGCGTCTGGCCTGAATCATTTAAAATATTCAAACGATTCAATAATGAAATAGAAAAATAAACTAGATAAGGTATTAAAACTCTTCGATCAAATCAAGGAGGCGAATACTTATCTAGTGAGTTTGTGACATATCTAGGAGAGAATTAGATTCTCTCTCAGTGAATTTTATTTTGAAACACAGTGTATCTAAAAGAAGAAATTAAACTTTATTAGACATGGTTCAATCCATAATAGGATTCACTAGTCTGCCTGTTTTAGGATTGTGCTCTTGTGACTACTTATTTTACTCTAAAAATTTATACTGAGTGAATCTATTGCATTGATTCCATATGGGATATAGATCGAGCATAGACTTAGACTCTCTCACTTTTGGGTTTGGAGTTGATCGGCCTTTGTCATATATTTGCACATAGATAAACTTAGAGCTTGGTCCAATAGATATTTAAGGGTGATTAATTCTACCATACTGAAGAGCATAAGATGTTCATCAGCAGTAAGGGCATTCCTTTTGGAAAGGAGTTCCTTAGAGATGGAACTGATATCTGTAAAGTTGAACTTAGAAAAGTTTGACTGGTAGAAAAGAACCGACATAATCTAGTAAACCTATAGAACCAGATTTGATCAAATCAAATCTGGAGGCCTTTAAAGTGTCACCTTTAAGAAGATTCGGTAGAGTACCGTATTGATCGGATAGATACTTTAGTATCTAGGTCCGAGATGGTGATCCTATTGAGCTCGATGAGAACAATAAGGATTCGATCACCTATAGGGATACAATGCAGTGATCTGACTCTGAGAAGTGGCTTGGAGCCACATGATCTAAATTGAAGCCCATGAAAATCAATAGTATATGGACACTAGTTGATTCACCGAAAGGGATAAAATCCATTGGGTGTGAATGAATTTTTCAAAAGGATCAGAGTAGCACAGATGAGAAGGTAAAGACCTTAAAGCCCATTTTGCTATTACCTCAGAAATCGAACATACATTTTGAACGTATGCCTTTGTTATGAATAAAGATAAATCCTGCATTTGTAATTGAGCAAAATATTCTATAGTGTTATTCCTTGTGCTGTTTGAGGATGAAATTCTCTTAATTAGGAATGGCATACTAGCATTTAAAGAAATAAAGGTTTAGTTGACATCTTATTTCTCCATGTACGAGACCAGACATGGTATTCTCACTAGAGGTAATGAGCAGATACTAGTCTGATCCAAGTGAGAGCCACTAAAAGATTGTATAGACAATCCTTAAGTATTTGAAAAATACTAAGGTTCAGTGACTCAAATATGGAAGTACTGACCTAAAATATATGGATGTTTTAATTTCATTCAGAACAAGATGACAACAAGAGAATGTCAGATCACACCCTAATTAAAGGAGCAATCTGCTGGAAAGGTTCCAAGTAGTATACTTTAGCCTATTCAGTTAGTGATATAGAGTACATCATGGTATATGATGCTGCCATGTAAGCTGTGCAGTTGTTGAGATTCATTAGCTGGTTGGGAGTGGCACCCTCCATCAATGGTTCAGTCCTATCGTAGCATTGGAGCCATAGCTCAGGCTAAAAAATTCAAGGACCAACATATTCTGCATCACTTTCACCTTAGATATTAGATCTGGGTGACGCCGATCTTTAGAAGATCGATATAAAAGGAGAAGTTGATTAACCCATTTGTTAAGGCTTCGAAACTAAGGATTTCTACGAACTCAAGTGGAAGATAGGATATTTGATATCGTTCTGATTGGCTTTAGTCCAAGTGTGAGTTGTTGGAAAATGTGTCCTAAAATTAATCATCTAAGTGATAGATGATTGAAATTAGTATATAAATTATTTAATAATAATAGTTATTTGGCTGATTCATCAAAAAAGTTCAATCTTCCTTAAATAAACCCGTAAATTATGATGAAGTCCTTAAAACCATAATCAATCGATAAAGGAGGATTTATTGGATGCTTCTCAAATTGTTCACAACCAAATGATAAGTTATTAATAAGGATGATAACTTATCGAGTGTAGGTCGCTGTATGCCATATGCATTGGTTGTCCTCATAACCAAGTGGTGTGGAGACAATGGTATGGCATTCAATGTAGCACTTTACTATCAAGAGTAGCTAGCTAAGGCAAATGGGTATAAGTGTCCCTCCGACCTAAGATCATCATGATGACTTGCAAGCAACTCACTGTTCTTTGATGTCAGACTACCTGTATTTCTAATATAGGTTTCGAAGGTTTTTGGGTATAGTCAAGTACTTATAAAGTCAATGTATGAGTCAAGATGGAATTGACCACTCCTGATTAACTTCAGAAAGAGAATGACTTGCTATGTTTCAATTTAGCAAAATCTATGCTTGGGTAATCCTCATGGGATGTCATGAGATTTGCAAAATTTTGAGACATAATAAAGATGATTTGTATGAGTGTTTGATAGCATACTTAAAGTCGTCCTAAGCATTATTAGTCATAGGGATGAATTATATGATAACCATGAGCCAGGGTTCTAAGAATGTTGCTTTGCATACATTCGACCTATCCAGATGTCGGGTACCATTGCTAAATGGTCATTTCGATTGGTATAGGAATTAGTTCTTATTGGAGATAAATCCCACTTCCGTCAAAGTCTAGTCTGATGCTTAGCCTAATGCTTAAGAATTCTTCCTCCAGCAGTCGGACCCCGACCAAACTTCTTTAGCAGTCGAACTCATCTAGCAGTCGAATCCCTCTCGGACTCCCACTAGCAGTCGAACCCCTCTCGAACTCCCTCAAATGGCCAAACCCCTCCCAGACCTCTCCTTCAGTCAAATTTTAATAGGAGCCGAACTCCTTTCGAATATCTTCTTTAGTCGGATTTCTATAGGAGCCAAACTCCTTTCGGATTTCTCCTTCAGTCAAATTTCTCCAAGTGTCGAACTCCTTTCAAATTTTTCTAGCAGTCAAATTTCTCTAGGAGCCAAACTTCTTCTGGATTCCTCCAGCAGCTGGATTTCTCCAGGAGCCAAACTCCTTCTGGATTCCTCCAACAGTCGAATTCCTTTAGGAGCCAAACTCCTTTCGGATTTCTCCAGTAAATAGATTTCTTCAGGAGCCGAACTTCTTTCGAATTTCTCCAGTAGTTAGATTCCTCTAGGAGCCAAACTCCTTCCAGATTTATCTAGCAGTCAGATTCCTTTAGGAGTCAAACTTCTTTCGGATTTTTGTAGGAATCAAACTCCTTCTGAACTTCTCCTTCAATCAAATTCCTTCAGAAGCCAAACTCCTTATGGACTTCTCCTTCAATTGGATTCTAAATGCCTACTTCCTCCGAATGGTTATGATTGTTATTTATCAGTCTGCTATAGGCAACCCCACTATCGGATGGTTATGACTATCTTTATCAGTCTATTACGAGCGATACCTCTCTCCATAATAATTCTACATGGCCCAGAGTGGCCCACTATCAGATGATCATAACAAGCTCCATCTATAAAAAGGGACCCTCCAGATACATTTTCTCTAAGCTCTCTTCTCCTTCCCAAAACTCAGCCAAATTCATACCCGAGCACTCCATTTCTATTGGCCAGAAGAGCTAACTTGATCGTTGGAGGGTCCTGCCAGAGCCACCACCATCGACTCCGAATGAAACTTTATTTTGTAGGTCATCGATGGCGACCTCATCTTTCCTAACTTCAGCTCGATCCGACGTCAATCAGATTCTGCACCAATAGAATTGGTGCTAGAAGAAGGGCCCTCTATTCCTGAGATTCCCTTGATCTTAAAGGAGTGCTCAGTAGCAATGAAGTTGAACCTTGAGACCAAGAAAAGATTAAACTAGACTTCTTTTTTAGGCCAGATAGAAGGCTTCTGATACAGAAGATAAGATCAACATTAACCTCGGCTGGAGATAAGATCTCTCCCAAGCTTCAACGTCAATAAGAGATAAGACCTCCTTCAATCTTGGCTGGAGATAAGATCTCTCCTAAGCTTCAACTTTAACCTCGACTGGAGATAAGGTCTCTCCCAAGCTTTAACTTTAACCTCAACTGGAGATAAGATCTCTCCCCCGAGCTCCAACTTCAATGTCAATAGGTGATAAATCTTCTTAGGTGATAAGATCTTTCCTCTCCAGAAGCTTCTTCAGAAGATAAACCTTAGATAGCAGGAGATAAGATCTTCCCTGAGCTTCAACGTCAATGGAGATAAGATGTCCATCAACCTCAGCTGGAGATAAGATCTTCTCCGAGCTCAAACTTCAATGTCAATAGGAGACAAGATCCTTTCAACCTTGGCTGGAGATAAGATCTCCCTGAGCTTCAATGTTAATAGGAGATAAGATACCCTTAAACCTTAGCTGAAGATAAGATCTCCCCTGAGCTCCAACTTTAACCTCAATTGGAGATAAGATCTCTTCGAGCTTCAACGTCAATATCAATAGGAGATAAGATCTTCTTTCAACCTCGACTGGAGATAAGATCTCTTTCGAGCTTCCAACTTCAACCTCGACTGGAAGATAAGATCTCTCCCGAGCTTCAACGTAAATAGGAAGATAAGATATCCTTCAACCTTGGCTAGAGATAAGATCTCCCCTGAGCTCCAACTTCAACCCTTGACTGAAGATAAGATCTCCCCTAAGCTCCAACTTCGACCTCAATTGGAAATAAGATCTTTCCTGAGCTTCAACTTCAACGTCAATAGGAGATAAGCTCCAACTTCAACCTCGATTGGAGATAAGATCTTCCTCGAGATCTAACTTCAACCTTGGCTGGAGATAAGATCTCTCCCAAGCTTCAGCGTCAATAGGGGATAAGATCTCCTTTAACCTCGGTTGGAGATAAGATCTCCCTCAAGCTCCAACATTAACCTTGGCTGAAGATAAGATCTCCCACGAGCTTCAACTTCAACCTCAGTTGGAGATAAGATCTACCCCAAGCTTCAACTTCAACCTTGACTGAAGATAAGATCTCCCCCGAGCTCTAACTTCAACGTCAACAGGAGATAAGATCTCCTTCAATCTCAGCTAGAGATAAGATCTTCTTCGAGCTTTAACGTCAATAGTGTTAGATATATGTGCCCCAGAAACCAAAATTGGCTAACACTTGTAATACACTTCTAGGGGCAAAATTATAATTTTTATTATAATCAATAAAATGGATTATTTTTTATTACATATGTGTATTTACTATCTGTGATACAACCTTTGAGTTAATGGTAATGATAATTCATATTTTTAAGAGTTAAAAATTTAAGACATGAATAATCATTATTAACTTATAAAATGCTCTCGACCATAGGATCATCACGAGGATGGTGATTGATCCAGAAGGTTGGTGTATAATTGCTTTTCTTTTAGTAGATGAATCTTGAGTCTACAATGTGGAGACATCAGAACGAGA
>QRFJ01002448.1:164952-198706 GCA_006176705.1 Cocos nucifera | reverse complement strand
TTTGCAATTTTATTTCTTTCATAAAGAATGTTACAATGGTCCTTAAAGAAGGTGATCACATAACCTTCTTGTGCTAAGCATGAAACAGAAATCAAATTCCTGCTAGCTGCAGGCACATAATAACAGTCTTTTAAAACTAAGTCTAAACCAGATGGTAATCGACAGAGGGTATGTTCCCACGGCTACTGCAGCAACTCTTGCTCCATTACCGACGCGTAGGATCATGTCTCCATCCCTCAGCCTCCTGCTATCCTCAAGACCCTGCATAGAAGTGCACAGATGAGCACTAGAACCAGAGTCAAGCACCCAACTGGATGCAGAAGAAACCGTAAGGTTAGACTCAATAACGAGCATACCTCCAGAAGGACCTTCCTTCTTGTTCTTTAGGGTGGCCAGGTAAATAGGGCAGTTCCGCTTCCAATGGCCGTCGCTGTTGCAATGGAAACACTTTCCTTTGCCATCGGCCTTTTTCTTCGATTCTGCCTTCTTCTTCTTTGATCCTTCCACCTTTTGCTTTTTCACAGACTTCTTTTTCTTTCCATAAGACTTTCTTTTGGAAGAAGTCCGTTCCATAGCAAGAACTGAGCCTTTAGAACCTTTCATAGAAAGCTCAGCGGTAACCAGCATATTCATCAACTCGGCCAAGGAATTTTGAAGTTTATGCATGTGGTAATTCATGATGAATTGCCCATATGCATCAGTCAAGGATTGCAGAATAATATCGTTCTGCAGATCCAAGTCCAACTTCACACCGAGCTTCTCAAGCTCTTCCATGTCCTTGATCATTGTCAGACAGTGATCTTGGACTGACTGCCCATCACGCATCTTAGCCTTAAAAAGTCATTTTGTGACTTGATATTTGGCTGCGCGACTCTGTTCACCAAACATCTCCTGCAGGTGAGCCAACATTTGGCGAGCAGTCCCGATATCTTCATGTTGGCGCTGGAGCTCATCAGACATCGAGCCCAACATGTAGTATCTGGCCTTATTGTCTTCGTCAATCCATTTTTCCAGAGACGCTCTCTGTTCAACAGATGGACGGGCTGGTAATGTGGGAGGGTCCTGGTCCAAAACATGTGTTAACTTCTCTGAACCCAAAACAATTTTGTAGTTCCTGAGCCAATCTTTATAATTGGGTCCAGTCAGTCTATGTGTGTCTAGGATACGTGCCAGTGGGTTGGACGCAGACATTTTCCTGTAGAGAGTCAAAGATTCTAGTTAGATACTGTAATTTTGACTTGACCAATTTGTTTAGGGATTTTATTTTTAAACAAATTAGCTCCCACTATTTTCTCGGATCCCTACACTCCCTCTGTAGAGATGCGAAAATCTCCGCGATTGATGATTTCTAGTGGGTGGTGCGGTCTCACCAACTGACTCATCACCTCACCTAACAGTTATTGGTGATGGGTTAGCCAATGAGTGAACAACTCTTGTTCAATGATTCTCTAATCATGGTGCACCCAAACTTGGTCTCTAATTCATGAATCTCACCGTATCCGGAATATTGATCCACTCCTTAGTTAAGTCAGACCCACCATTTGCATAGACTGGGTTCCTAATTGGGTCTCTCACCGTATCCAGAATATTGAGCCCAACTCATCCTCCAGCCCATAGCATCCAATGCCTAATAGACATGGTTGCGTCTTCCCGGTGCAACTGAGCCACTGTATCCAGCCGAGAACAATCAACCCCGGGAAGGGCCCGCACATCTACAATGGTGGAAGACCTCAGACTTAATCTTTTCTTAGGGAGAATTGATTCAGGTCTCATTAAACTAGACTTGGCTTAGTCATAACAATTATGACTAACCTAGTGGCATGGGTTAGCTCGGATTATTGACCACCTCAGATCAGAACTGTGTCAACAGATATGGCCAGGTAAGTGAGACCGGTGGAAGGAATATGCCGTTAACTCGCACAAGAACGCATTCAGGTCGAGTAGCTTCCAATTAAAAACCAGTCGGTCATCTATGCCAAACTTACCTTAGACACCAAATTGTTGAGTCAGAACCAATTGGGTTAGCCTACAATCCAGACTCTAACCTCTGAGCCTAATTAGGTCTTGCTTGATCGTGACTCGATCTTGACCCAGACTTAATCCTATTAGGCTGGTCAATTTAAGCATTGTTGATCCCATCTAACCAACTCTTGATTCGGTTTGATCAACCGCTTAGACCTAATTGAGCTACCCAAGCCCGAACCCAGTATTATGAATATGTCTTAGATCTGAAATTCTCAATTTTAGACCTAATTAATATTCCATAAACTTAATTCTTAATTAAGTTGGGTTCATAAACAAAATATGCACAATAAATCCTAGGGTTTCAGGATCTAGGGTTTTGCAGAAAGTAAGTTTTGGGTTTCTGATTAAGGACGAACACGCAGCACCCCTACACATCATAAGAACACCCCATCGAATGGGAAGAGAGGGCCTTTAAACCCTTCTTCGTTCTTATGACCGGACGGCCAAGAGGAACGCCTTAATCAGGAACATTCAATACTACAAAACAATATCAGATCTATATCATATATCTCATATATAAAGTAGATCTAATCATGGCATATTTTGCATACATCTCATGTATCATAATCATGCATGTTTTCAGATCTAAATTATCTCATAATAATCTAAAAAATTAGATTTAAATTGATCTAATCAAAATAAATTCTAATCTAGACAATTATGTAGAACTATTCTACAACTAGTCTAGACATGCATCAATCATATCTCATATGATATTTAAAATTAAATAATTTTTATTTGCTGTTTATCAGATGTTATTATAACACTTATAATATCAGAAAATAGTAAATAAGAAGATCTAAAATATGATTTAATCAGATTAAATCAAAGACATGCAAAACTATTCTATAGAACTATTCTATTCTAGAACTAGTCATGCATATCTTCATGTTCTTAGATCCAAATCATTTAATTTTAATTTTTCTGATTTCAGATCTGATCACATCTCATGTGACATCTGAAATCACTTTATTTTCTAATTAAAATAAAATTAAAATCAGATCTAAACAATTTAGAACCATGGCTCTGATACCAGTTGAAGGGAAATCCTGATTTCCCGGTCCAGGTTCGTCCAGATCTGATCAGATCAAGAGATATATTTCAAAAATTTTTCTCTTGATCCTCAATCAGATCTTGATATGTTTCAGATCTGATTCTTATTATTTTAATAAATAAAATAAAATAAGATAAATTAAATCAAATTTAATTTACCTGATTTGGGTAATCCTATTACCCTGTAGATGATCCTGATTGCAGCGGAAGGTTCTGGATCTAGCCACGCAAGCGCCTGGCCTCTACCGGTATCCACTCGGGTTGGATCTGGAGATCCTCTTCTTCTCTATCACACCTCCAAAAATCAGATCTGGATCTGATCTGGAGGATCTTCAAAACTCTTTTGAAGATCTGCAGTCGTCCTTTTGCAGCAGCGCAGCCTTCTTGCTTTTGATCGCCTTTCCTTGATCTGAATCGCACCAACCTAAGTCCAAAACACCTTTTGGACGTGGAGAGGCAAGGGGAGAAGACTATGGCATGGAGGAAGGAGGGGAGAGGCAGCCTTGGGGCGTGGGGTTTCTCAATTGAATTGCATTAGAATCTGAGTTGGGCGCAGGGTCTTATTTATAGACTAAGCGTGATCCAACTCCTCTTCCTCCTCAACCAATCACAACCCTTTGTGAAATCAGATCTAAATCTGATTGGTTGGAATAGAGACCCCTGGATTCCTCCTTAGAGGGTGCCTAAGACCAGTCAAACTGGATTCTTAGTAGAACTCTGATTGGAATCCAAAAGGGAGGTGGAGTCCTTGTCCAACAAGGACTCCTAGGCGCCTCCTACTTGGGCTCACGCCACCCTTGGCGTGCGCCCTTCTCCTTGCCAGGTTCTGGCAGGGGGACAGGCCCCCACCAGCTCTCCAATAGGTGCATGACATGTGGTCAAAAGTCAAAGGGTCAATGGTCAACGTTTGACCAGTCAAAGGTAGACTTTTGACCAAAGTCAAAGAACAAGAAATGGCAGGTGACCAAAAATGGCAGGTAATGTCTTACAAATAAGACAACCTATTCTGACTTGGACAACCTCCAGTCAGACCATATGAAGGCCTCTGATTGAGCACAAACTCCTTTGGCTCAGTCAGGACAACTTATTTATGATAGTAAAAGAAGAACGTTAGGTTCAATCGAGTGCTAGCACGATTTCCTTGAACCTAATTGAATCTCATTCAGATCAATTGAACTAGATCAGTTCAATTGATGATCACCAGATTCAAACCCTTGTTTGTGTGACCCAGTTAGGTTCAGTTCTGTATGGTAATGGGATATGTCATGATCTCTATCATAGACATCATCGAAACTCCTTTCGATGGATCAGAACTCTTCTGATTCGAACAGCTAGAATGATCGATCATCTAAATCATTCTAATTGCTCCCAAAATCCACCAGTGACACCTAGCAGTATATGGTGGCAACCCATCAGAGCTGAATGCGAACCTCTTGGTGCAGCTACCTGTGTGATTAAGTTCTTCTATCTTGAGCCCCGATCAGATTAGGGTTAAGGTAAACTCGTCAAACCCTAGTCTCTGTCATATGATGTAATCATTCGATTCGAGTCCAATGTGAAAATCTAAATAGAAACTCTTTCTATTATTTCACTCTGCCATGGCCATGGGCTTCAGGACTTGATTCTCATGATTATCATAGGGCTGCTCCTCTACCACCGAGGTAGATAGATCCCATCTTGATGCAATCCAGTTCCTACAATGAACATGCTATAGCCAACATACACCTCAGGGTTCCATATGGCTAGGAGACCGAGTAATGGTGTAGTCAAACTATAACACCCTCAAGGTGAACTGCCGATGCATCTCAGGTCAAAGAACCAGACACACTACTGCAGCATCGAGTCAGTCATTGACGAGAAGGTAGACTTCCTAATGACTACTCGAGGTGGTCACGCTCAGTGCCCTCGTTCTCTAACGAGTACCTGTACTCTCGCTCCGGTGTCTCCACACCGTAGACTCAAGACTCATCTACTAAAGAGAAGCGATCGTACACCAACCTTCCGGATCAATCACCATCCTCGTGATGATCCTATGGTCGGGAGCTGTTTATGAGTTAATAATGATTATTCATGTCTTAAATTTTCAACTCTTGAAAATATGAATTATCATTATCATTAACTCAAAGGATGTATCATAGACACTAAATACACAGGTGTGATAGAAAATAATCCATTTTATTAATTATAGTCAAAATTACAATTTTGCCCCTAGAAATGTATTACAAGTGTCAGCCAATTCTGGCTTCTAGGGCACATATATCTAACAGATCCTACGATCGGAAGCATTTTATGAGTTAATAATGAAAATTCATGTCTTAAATTTTCAACTCTTGAAAATATGAACTATTAACTCAAGGGATGTATCACAGATACTTTCAAATATACACTGTGATAGAAAATAATCTATTTTATTATTTATAGTTAAAATTATAATTTTGCCCTTAGAAGTGTGTTTCAAGTGTCAACCAATTTGACTTCTAGAGCACACATATCTAACAAACTTTCACTTGACCTAAAGTCAATTGGCTATAAATCTAAGTCCCATCTTCTCAAGGTGGGCCTCGATCTTCTACTGATCCAACGACTCGGTATGTGGATCTACTGCATTATCTGTGGAGTTGAATCTCTTGACCTCGATGTAACCTTTCTCAAGGTAATCACGGATGAGGTGGTATCGCCGCTTGATATGCTTGGATTTTTGATGAGACCTCAGCTCCTTAGCAAGAGCTATACATCATTATTATTGCAGTATAGAGGAATGGCATCCGATGGCATCACTCCAATATCTACGGTAAAATTTTTGTACCAGAATGCCTCCTTTGCAGCTTCTGATGCGGCGATGTACTCTGCTTCCATGGTGGAATCTGCTATCACTATCTGCTTGGAACTCTTTCAACTAACAGCACCACCATTACACACAAACAGACTCCCAGATGTTGACTTTTGATCATCTATATTGGACATAAAATTCGAGTCTGTATACCCCTAGACTTGGAGTTCTCCATTACCAAAAACCAACATCATATCCTTAGTTCTTCTCAGGTACTTAAGGATACATTTCATAGAAGTCTAATATTCTTCATCTGGATTCGATTGATATCTGCTCGTGACACTCATAGTATGGGCTATATCAGATCGTGTACATAACATGGGATACATGAGGCTCCCTATTGCTGAAGCATAACGGATCTTGCTCATGCATTCAATCTCCTCAGGTGTGTTGGGACACATCTTCTTGGAGAGATGAATACCATGTCTGAAGGGTATTAATCCCCTCTTAGAGTTTTCCATACTAAACCTCTTTAGTACTTTCTCTATGTACATCTTCTGTGAAAGTCCTAGCATCCTATTCGGTCTATCCTCTATAGACCTTAATTCCTAGAATAAAGGATGCTTCTCCTAGGTCTTTCATGGAGAATTCCTTTGGACAACCATATTTTGACTGTGGTCAACATGGGAATATCATTCCCAATAAGGAGGATGTCATCCACGTACAATACGAGGAAGACAACAGCGCTCCCACTGACCTTTTTGAAAACACATGGTTCCTCCTTCATTTCTTGATGAAACCAAATAATTTGATCACATCATTAAAATGAGTGTTCCAGCTTCGAGATGCTTGCTTAAGTCCATATATGGACCTTTGCAGCTTGCAATACCTTGTGATCAGTATCACTGGATGTGAAACCTAGCGGCTGTTCCATATAGATATCTTCCTCAAGATATCCATTTAAGAATGCCATTTTCACGTCCATTTGCCATATTTCATAATCGAAATAGGCTGCAACAAGGCAAGCAATGTGTGGATGGATTTTAGCATAGCCTACTGATGAAAAGGTATCCTGATAGTCAATGCCTTCGCACGTTGACTATAACCTTTTGCCACTAAGTCTAGCCTTGAATGTCTCCACATTTTCATCTGCACCAATCTTTCTCTTGAAGATCCATTTACACCCAATAGGTACTATACCTTCTGGTGGATCTACCAAGGTCCAGACTTGGTTTGAGTGCATCGAGTCAATTTCTGACTTGCATTGCCTCTAAGCCATTTCTCGGAGTCGATATCTGATATCGCCTCATTGTAGGTTTTGGGATCATCACCATGAGCACCATTACCTATGAGGAACATTTCCTCTACTTCCTCTGAAATAAGTACCTAAGTATCTCTCAGGGGGATGGAAAAATCTTTTCTGATCTATGAGGTGGAGGAGGTAGTGTTCTTATTGGCTCAACCTGATTTGGTTCCAATTGGTCCTTAGCTCGTTGCTACTTGTGAGACTTTCTCATCAAGCTTGATCTGCTTTCCAATGCCGCTATCTTGAATAAACTATTTTTCAAGAAAGATGGCATGTCGACTCACAATCACATTGTGGTCTTCTGGAATGTAGAAATAGTATCCTAATGACTCTTTAGGATATCCTATGAATCGAGCTCTAAAGGACCTAAACTCTAACTTGTCCGCTTGTTGTCTTTTGACATGAGCCGGACAACCCCAAATTCTGAGATGACTCAGACTTGGTTTCTTACCATGCCATATCTCATACGGTGTGGTAGGAACGGTTTTAGAGGAAATCCTATTCAGTAAATATATAGAAGTTAACAGACTATGTCCCCAAAGAAAATCAGGAAGGTCTGTGAAGCTCATCATGGATCGGACCATATCTAATAGGATCCGATTTCTCCATTCTGAAACACCATTGAGTTGAGGTGTTCCTGGTGGAGTCCATTGAGAGACTATGCCATTTTGCTTAAGATAGTCTAGGAAATTCTCGGACTAAGGTATTCACCTCCTCGATCTGATCGAAGAACCTTAATGGAATTTTTTAGTTTGCTTTTCTACTTCATGTCTGAATTCTTTGAACTTTTCAAAAGGCTTCAGACTTGTGTCTCATAAGATACACATACCCATACCTGAGATAAGATCATCGGTAAAGGTTATGAAGTAGACAAAAGTTGCCTCTAGTCGGCACATCAAATGGGCCGCACACATCAGTATGTACTAGGGCAAGGTAGATCTGTGGCCCTTTCCCCATGTCCAACAAAAGGGAAGCATTTAGTCATTTTGCCTTGAAGACATTATTCACAAATTGGATATGACTCAGAAGTCAACAGACTCAATAGCCCAGTTTTTCTCCAATTTGTTAATCCTATCTTCTGCTATATGACCTAAGTCTTTGGTGCCATAGATACCTATCATTTGGACTATCCCTTGGATCATTTTGATCTTATGGCATTCACATTTTGCTCAATATTAAAGATAGATACATCAATATGTAATTGGTAAGAGACCTGTTAATAAGAAAACCACTTGCAATTTTATTTCTTTCATAAAGAATATTATAATGGTCCTTAAGAAAACTAATTACATAGCCTTCTTGTGCTAAACATGAAATAGAAATCAAATTTCTACTTGCAGCAGGCACATAATAATAATCCTTAAGTACTAAATCTAAGCCAGATGGTAGTCGAAGAGGATAGATTTCCATGGCCACAACAGCAACCCTTGCTCCATTTCCAATGCATAGGATCATCTCACCATCCCTCAGCCTCCTACAATCCTCAAGACCCTGCATGGAAGTGCATAAATGAGCACTAGAACCAGAGTCAAGCATCCAACTGGATGTAGAAGAAATCGTATGGTTAGATTCAGTAACGAACATACCTCTAGAAGGACCTTTCTCCTTCTTATTCTTTAGGGTGGCTAGATATGTAGGATAGTTTCGCTTCCAGTGGCCGTCAGTATTACAATGGAAATACTTTTTTTTGTCAGCAGCCTTCTTCTTCAGCTATGCCTTCTTTTTCTTTCCACCTTCTACCTTCTATCTTTTCACAGACTTCTTCTTCTTTCCAAAAAACTTTCTCTTGAAAGAAGTTCATTCTATAGCAAGTACTAAGCCTTTAGAACCTTTCATAGAAAGCTCAGCAGTAACCAGCATATTCATAAGCTCGGCTAGAGTATTCTGAAGTTTATGCATATGGTAGTCCATAATGAATTGCCCATATGCATCAGTTAAGAACTGCAGAATTATATCATTCTACAGATCTTGATCTAACTTCACTTCGAGCTTCTCAAGCTCTTCCAAATCCTTGATCATCATCAGACAATGATCTTGGACTGACTGCCCATCATGCATTTTAGTCTTAAACAATTGTTTAGTAATCTAATATTTGGCTATGCGACTATTCACCAAACAACTCTTGTAGGTGAGCCAACATTTGACAGGCAGTCTTGATATCTTCATATTAGCACTGAAGCTCATCAAATATCGAGCCCAACATGTAGTATCTGACCTTATTATCTTCATCCATCCACTTGTCAAGAGATGCTTTCTATTCAGCGGATGGATGAGCTGGTAAGATGGGAAAATCCTGATCCAATACATGAGTCAACTTCTCAAAATCCAAAATAGTTTTGAAATTTTGGAGCCAATCCTTATAAATGGATCCGGTTAGTCTATGGGTGTCCAGGATACGAGCTAGTGGGGTGGACGTAGACATTTCTCCATAGAGAGTCAAAGTTTCTAGATAGATTTTATAACTAAGACTTGACCAATTTATTTAGGGGTTTAATTTTTAAACAAATTATCTTCCACTATTTTTTTAGATCCCTACACTCTCTCTGTAGAGATGCAAAAATCTTCATAATTATTGATTTCTAATGGGTGGTGCAGTCCCACCAACTAACTCATCACCTCACCTAACAGTTATTGGTGATGGGTTAGTCAATGAGTGAACAACTCTTGTCCAATGATTCTCTAATCATGGTGCACCCAGACTTGATCTCTAATTCATAAATCTCACCATGCTTGGAATATTAATCCACTCCATAGTTAAGTCAGATCCATCATTTGCGTAGATTGGATTCCTAATTGGGTCTCTCATCGTATCCAAAATATTGAGCCCAATCCAACATCCAGCCCACAGCATCCAATGCCTAATAAACATGATTGTATCTTTTCGGTGCAACTGAACCACTATGACCAGCCGAGAATAATCAACCTCAGAAAGGGCCCGCACATCTACAATGGTGGAAGACCTTAGACTTAATCTTTTCTTAGGAAGATTTGATTTAGATCTCTTTAAACTTGACTTGACATAACTATAACCATTATGACTAACTTAGTGGCATGGGTTAGCTCGTATTATTAGCCACCTTAGATCGAGATTGGACCGACAAATATGGCTAGATAAGTGAGATCGTTGAAAGGGATATGCCATTAACTCGATAAGAATGCATTCGAGTCGAGTAGCTCCTAATTAAAAATCAATCGATCGTATCTGCTGATAAGTACCACAAATTTACCTATAAAGGTATCAATTTATCAAATAATTTATATTTATTTTTAAGAATTAATAATTAATTGATACATATTTTTATTTATTAAAAACTAATTAAAAAATAATAAAAATAAAAATGTAAATTTTATTATCAATAAAAGTGCTTATTTTTTAGATCACAATAAAATAAGTTTCAAGCAAAATGAAACTAAAATGGAGAAGATATGAATTTCTAAAGAACTAAAATAAATAAAAAATAACATATGGCTCAATCGGCTCAAGCCGCCGTGCCATATCAGTCGGCGCATCCAAATATGCCGAGCCAAGCTGATAAAGCCAGCGCACCAAGCCAGTCATGCTAGCCGACTCAGCCATGGAAGCCATCAGCCAATCCATGATCCAAGCGTGGACCGCCAGCTCAGCAAAAATCGGTGAATCATGGTACGACATGTGGTGGACCTAGATTCTTAAAGGGTTTATAGAAAATCTATCATAGCTCATAGGGCATTTTGGCCTTTTCACTCAGAGATAGGAGACGCTGATTCATTGTGGTGTGCGGTGTAGTCGGTCCATGCAGTCTATGGGAACAATAAAGGCACGATCGGATGGATTCGATTGATTGCGGTCAAGATCGGATGGTGGAGGAAATTTTCTACTTTGATTCAGCTTCAGACTTCACATGGATCATCGTCGGACGGTAGCGCTGAGAAGTGGTAAAAATATACTAATAAAAGTATTAAATTATAAAATAAATTAATCTATTTTATTAGAAATTGATACTTTTATTAATCTTATGCAGGAAAGAAGGCCACCAATATGAAGATCTTATTTTTCTAATTCAGATGAAATAAATTTCAGGCAAAATGGACTTCAAACGAACCAGAATTAAATTTCAAAAAAAAAAAAAACTGGTTCGGTTCAAATCGGTTCAGAAAATCGGTTCAGCGGTTCGGCCCGGTTCGACCGAAATAGCAAACCGACCCACCGATGCAATGCTAATGTCAGGATGATGTCAGCATTTTTTGTGGCTCGTGGTGGACCATCCGGAGGGTATTTCGGGCATTTCACATCAGAAAAAGTGCTTCGATTGGCTAAAGAACACAGCGTTCTACGCAAGATCGGGCTCGTGCATGATCTACGAAGGGTAATTTGAGAATTTTGGCTGATCCAACGGGCGGAATTCACTGAAACTCGATCGGACGGCTGAAACGAAGGCGCTGATGGATGGCATCCGTAGCTCCCGATCGAGATCCAATGGTTGAGATTCATCTGATGTTAAACTAAAGATCAGAAGGCTTCTTTCTATACGATCGAACGGTCCAGATTCGATCCAACGGTTGATCCAATGGCTGATATTAAATTCAACTTGATCTGGGTTATTTTAAGAGGTTTTTGAGTGGTTTTTAGACCGTTTGATTGACATCTAACGGATAGAATTATCCAGATCTTAGTTTGAGTTGCTTTGGGAGTCTTAAACCTAATTTTTGATGAATTTTAGGAGAAATCAAACTCTTCATCTATAAAAAATCTACTATTGTCGTGACAAAAAAGGGAGAGAGAGAGAGAGACAGAGAGAAAGAGAGACAAAGAGAAAGAGAGAGAAGTCAAAAAACAAGAAAAAAAAAGAAAAAGAGAGGAAAAAGGTAGAAAGAGAAGAGTGATTTGTGAGAAATAAAAAAAGATTTTTGATTTTTTCTTCGACAATCAAGATATCGATCAAGGAGCCTCTTTTTCGTCAAGTTCTTCACATCAAGAGCAACAGATAATCAATTTCAGCAATCAAACAGTCTAATTTCTCTATGCTTTTTATTTTATTTGCTATTTTTGAACTTGTTATCATGAACTAAATTTTATTTTACTAAGGCTAAGGTGTAGCCACTCTTTTGATGCAATATTCAGTATGATTATTTTTAAATTTTATTCATGAGGAGTATATAAATTTGATCTTAATGCTTTTAGATTACTGGCCATCTTCTAATTGATCTGATGAACATAGATGTTACGACCAAGTATATCTATGTTAATTGCTTCTTGATTATATACCTTGTATTATGAATCAAATTAGAATTCATATGCATGCGGGAATTTTAGTGCGCTTTGGACGCAGCGTATTTTAATTAGAGGGTTTCACAAAACCTTAATGCATTAATATTTATTTAAATTACACCTGGACCAAAGGATAATTAATAAATATTAATAGTTTTGCTATGCCTGGACCAAAGGGATAGTGAATAAATTAGGAGACTCCACCGTCACATGAAATAAAATTAATCTAAAAATCTGAATATTGTATTGACTGAGTTGGTGAACCGATTGCCTTAGTAATCCATTGCTCTTGAAGTTTAAAACCCTAATAATTTACACTCTCTCTATTTTTAATTAAAAACTTTTAATTATTTTTTTTATTTTTTCTTTAATTTCTTATTCTCATAAATCGATCTTCTAAATAAAGCATAGGAAAGAGCTTTTCAGTACTTATTTTTCAATCCTCTAGGGACGATACTCTACTCATTCACTTTATTACTTGATCGACTGGTGCACTTGCCATAGCTATAAATTAGCACGCATCAAGTTTTTGGCACCGTTGCCGGGGATTGTGTCTAAAATAATATTAAAATTTTGATCCTAGCTTTACTTTAGAAATTTATTTTTAATTTTTATTATTTAAAAAAAAAAATTTAGTGCATGACACGTACTGGACATAGTAACTTACTACCTTTAGATCCAGAAATTGAAAGGACCATTAGAAGACTACAACAAGAAGAGAAACATGGCAGCTGAAGATCCTAACGACATCAATCTAGGATTGGATATGGCGACTGAAGGACAGCATGAAGCTATTCGACCAGTACATCATCCATTAAATGATTACATCACACCATCTATAGTCGATGCAGCTTCGAGCATCAGGAGACCGCCTGTACGAGCAAACAACTTCGAAATAAAATCGGCGATGATCCAGATGATTCAATCAACTGTCCAATTCAGTGGACACGTGCATGATGATCCGAATGCCCATATTTCTAATTTTCTTGAACTTTGCGATACTTTTAAAATTAATGGGGTGTCGGATGATGCTATTAGATTAAGGTTATTTCCTTTCTCTTTATGGGACAAAGCTAAGAGTTGGCTTCATTCTCTTCCTGCAGGTTCTATCACAACTTGGGATGTCCTAGCCCAAAAATTCTTAGCCAAGTACTTTCCACCTTCCAAGACTGCTAAGATGCGCAACGATATCACTTCTTTTATGCAGATGGACATGGAGACACTATATGAGGCTTGGGAGCATTTCAAAGAATTACTGAGGAGATGTCCACATCATCAACTACCCGTATGGCTTCAGGTACAAACTTTCTATAATGGTTTATCTCCTACTAATCGTTCTATGATTGATGCAGCAGCAGGAGGAACCATTAATCAAAAAATGGAGGAAGAAGCTTTCGATCTGATCGATGAGATGGCATCAAATAGCTATCAATGGCAGACAGAACGTATGATGCCAAAAAGACTAGCAGCTGTGCAGGGAGTAGATTGCGTGCCAACCTTACTAGCTGAAATTGCAGCCCTTAGAGCCGAAGTCAACAACTTAAAGGGAACAGCTATGCATATTCAGAGCATTACTTGTGACCTATGTGGAGGAGGACATGATACGAGCAATTGCCAGACAGGTAATCCTTTTGCTAAAACAACTGATACAGCTAATTATATTGATAATTTTTTCAGGCCGCAACAAAACAATCCCTACTCCAACACATACAATCAAGGGTGGAGGCAGCACCCAAATTTCTCATGGAGCAATCAAAATGCAGCACAACAGCCACCCCCGGGATTCCAAGTACCTGAAAAGAAGTCCAACATGGAAGAGCTGATGGTCAAATTTATGCAAAACCAAGAAGCAACTATAAAAAATTTGGAAGCCAAACTTAGACAGGACCAAACAGCAGCAATTCGAAACTTGGAGATGCAAATAGGTCAAATGGCTAAGATAATCTCCGAGAGACCTCAAGGATCCTTGCCAAGCAATACGGAGACAAATCCAAGGGAGCAAGTCAATGCTATCACCCTAAGAAGTGGTACAAAGCTGGAGGAGCCACATCAGAAGAAAGAGACTGAAGAGCCAACTACAAATAAGGAACCATCAACTCAAATTCGTCAGTCACCAAAACAACCAGCAGATGGATGGTCTCCAGGTATACGGTTTGCTGATCCAAATGTGAAGCCCTACGTGCCGCCACTACCATTCCCAGAGAGACAAATACAGCATCCAGATAAGGAATTTTCTAACTTTTTCAAAATTTCTAAAGAATTTACATATTAATATTCCTTTTGTAGATGCTATTACTCAAATGCCCAGGTATGCCAAGTTTCTCAAAGAAATCTTAACAAATAAGAAAAAGCTGAAGGAGCATGAGAGAATAAATTTGAATGAAGAATGCTCAGCAATACTTCAAAATAAATTACCACAGAAGTTAAAAGATCCAGGGAGTTTTACTATCCCCTGCATTATTGGTGATTGTAGTTTTGATAAAGTTTTATGTGATTTAGGAGCAAGCATTAATCTCATGCCTTTTTCTATTTTCAGGAAGCTGGGTCTAGGAGAACCAAAGCCTACCACTATTACTCTTCAATTAGCCGACAGATCCATTAAATATCCAAGAGGTATAGTGGAGGATGTCTTGGTAAAGGTAAACAAGTTTATTTTTCCTGTTGATTTTATTGTTCTTGATATGGAAAGAAGATTATGATGTACCCCTTATTTTAGGGAGACCCTTTTTAGCTACTGGAGGAGCTTTAATAGATGTTCAACAAGAAAAATTAATTCTTAGAGTCCAAGATGAACAAGTTACTTTTAATGTTTTCAAAGATACTAAACAAACTGATGATAATCAAACTTATTTTCTAATTGATATTATTGACAATCCATTATATGAGAATTCTGTAGAAAATAGGTTTGAGACTATAAAAGCGAGCAATGTCAAATTGAAAGAGGACTCGATCAAACATGAAAGTATTCCAATTGAAGTGGCACCAGATTGATCCACTTTAGAACTCAAAGAAAGTCAAGCTGAAGACTATAAATCAGAACTACTAGATAGGTTGTTTCTTTTCTTTTTAGTTTTGATCATTTTTTTTTCTTTTATTTTTTAGTAATTTATTGTTGCTCTTTTACTGCTTCTGGTGTGTATTTTCAATTTTGCAGAGAAAAATCAATGAGAAGCTCAAGCAAAATTTCAAAGCTCCAAAGAACCAGACTAAACCAAATCAGGTGTATTCCTTCCTATCCTTTATTACATCCTTTATTTTTCTTTCTCCTTTAAGACAATGTAGAATAAGTTAAAAAAAAAAAAATCATGTGTCAAGAAGAAAATCTTGAGCAAGATAAACTGGATAAGTGATAAAAGATAGAATTATTTGCTAATGAATGTAATGAGTTAAAGAAGTAGATTAGTTGGTCAACTTTTAGCAGCCTACTTAGGTCATTAAAAGATTATTAGCACTTTCTAATTGCACATGCACACTAACAAGGCAAAGTAGGTATTGATTATAAGGCCAACTGAGGATTCAATTATCACTGAAAATTGATAATTAATATACATTCTAATCAAAGAAACTTGAATTTAAGGAAAGAGCTACCTGCCTAAAAATAAAGTGCAAAAGATAGAGTATATGTGGATTGCCCAAAGCCTAGTAACTGGGTCTCTGCACCTAGGTCAAGTGTGAAAATTCACGTAAAATGGTGAAGGAAAGGCCAGGATGCTCAGCACAGTAAAAAAAAAAAAAAAAAGAAAAAGGCAGTGTGAAAGCTACCTTAATTCATGAGTATAAAATTGAGAATGTATAGAAAATTGACCAAAATAGGTGATAAGAGAAGATACTTTTGTTCTTTTAATTTAATACTGAAATGCTAAAGTTAGTCATCACGAACACAAGTGCTATAGATCTTTGATGTACTCTAAGAAAGTTTTTAATTGTATTGACTGAAAAATTTGCTTCTGAAGCTCAATGCTTAGTTAGCAGTATTTTCTAAACTTTTTGACCTTTAATCCTAGATTTTATCTTTGTGATGGATAATCTTATTGAAACATGGTATTAAATAAAATATTGCTAAGGGACTAGCAATGATTAAGTTGGGAGGTGTGATTAGTGGTAAAAATATACTAATAAAAATATTAAATTATAAAATAAATTAATTTATTTTGTTAGAAATTGATATTTTTATTAATCTTATGTAGGAAAGAAGGCCACCAATGTAAAGATCTTATTTTTCTAGTTTAGATGAAATAAATTTTAGGCAAAACGGACTTCAAACGAACCCAGAATTTAATTTCAAAAAAAAAAAATCCGATTTGGTTCAAACCGGTTCAGCGGGTCGGCTCGGTTCGATCGAAACAGCAAACCAACCCGCTGATGCAATACTGATGTCAAGATGATGTCAGCATTTTTCATGGCCACGGTGGACCCTCTGGAGGGTATTTCGGGCATTTTACATCAGAAAAAGTGCTCCGATTGGCTAAAGAACGCAGCGGTCTATGCAAGACCGGGCTCGCGCATGGTCTATGGAGGGTAATTTGGGAATTTTGGTTGATCCAATGGGCGGCATTCACTAAAACTCGATCGGACGATCGAAATGAAAGCGCTGATGGATGGCATCCACAGCTCCCGATCGAGATCCAACGGCTGAGATTCATTCCGACGTTAAACTAATGATCAGAAGGCTTCTTTCTACGCGATCAGATGGCCTAGATTCGATCCAACGGTTGATCCAATGGCTGATATTAAATCTGACTTGATCTGGGTTATTTTAAGGGATTTTTGAGTGGTTTTTGGACCATTTGATCTACATCTAATGGGCAGAATTATCCAGATCTTAATTTGAGTTGTTTTGGGAGTCTTAAACCTAATTTTTGATGGATTTTGGAGGAAATCAAACTCTTCATCTATAAAAAACCTACTGTTGTCGTGAAAAAAAAATTGGGGGAGAGAGAGAGAGGGAGAGAGAGACAGAGAGAAAGAGAGAGAAGTCAAAAAAAAAGAGAAAAAAAAAGAAAAAGAGAGGAAAAAGGTAGAAAGAGAAGAGTGATTTGGGAGAAATAAAAAAGGGTTTTTGATTTTTCCTTCGACAATCAAGATATCGATCAAGGAGCCTCTTTTTCTTTGCCAAGTTCTCCACATCAAGAGCAACAGATAATCAATTTCAGCAATCAAGCAGTCTAATTTCTTTATGCTTTTTATTTTCTATTTTTGAATTTGTTATCATGAACTAAATTTTATTTTACTAAGGCTAAGGTGTAGCCACTCTTTTGATGCAATATTCAAGTGTGATTATTTTTAAATTTTATTCATGAGGAGTATATAAATCTGATCTTAATGCTTTTAGATTACTGGCCATCTTCTAATTGATCTGATGAACATAGATGTTACGACCAAGTACATCTATGTTATTGCTTCTTGATTATATACCTTGTATTATGAATCAAATTAGAATTCATATGCATGCAGGAAATTTTAGTGCGCTTTGGACGCAGCGTATTTTAATTAGAGGGTTTCACAAAACTTAATGCATTAATATTTATTTAAATTACACCTGGACCAAAGGATAATTAATAAATATTAATAGTTTTGCTATGCCTGGACCAAAGGGTAGTGAATAAATTAGGAGACTCCACCGTCACATGAAATAAAATTAATCTAAAAATCTGAATATTGTATTGACTGAGTTGGTGAACCGATTGCCTTAGTAATCCATTGCTCTTGAAGTTTAAAACCCTAATAATTTACACTCTCTCTATTTAATTAAAAATTTTTAATTATTTTTTTTTTATTTTCTTTAATTTCTTATTCTCATAAATCGATCTTCTAAATAAAGCATAGGAAAGAGCTTTTCAGTACTTATTTTTCAATCCTCTAGGGATGATACTCTACTCATTCACTTTATTACTTGATCGACTGGTGCACTTGCCATAGCTATAAATTAGCACGCATCATGCACTGGGCTGCTATGAAATTCAGTACTTACTATGGAACAGACTTCATCTTTTATAGAAGGTAGAAGGTGGAAAGAAAAAGAAGGCAGAGCTGAAGAAGAAAGCCGCTGATAAAGAAAAGTGTTTTCATTATAATACTGATGGCCATTGAAAGTGAAACTATCCTACATACCTGGCCATCCTAAAGATTAAGAAGGAGATAGATTCTTTTGGAGGTATGCCCATTATTGAATCTAACCTTATGATTTCTTTTGCATCCAGTTGGGTGCTTGACTTTGGTTCTAGTGCTTATTTGTGCACTTCCATACAGGATCTTGAAAATAGTAGGAGGTTGAGAGATGGTGAGATGATCTTACGCCTCAAAAATGGAGCAAGGGTTGCTGCTTTGGCCATGGGAACCTATCATCTTCGACTACCATCTGACTTAGATTTAGTACTTAGAAATTATTATTATGTGCCTGCCACAAGCAGAAATTTAATTTCTATTTCATGTTTAGCACAAGAAGGCTATGTAATTAGTTTTCTTAAGGACTATTATAATATTCTTTATGAAAAAAATAAAATTACAAGTGATTTTTTCATTAACGATCTCTATCAATTACATATTGATGTATCTATCTTTAATATTGAGCAAAATGTGAATGCCGTAAAACAACCCAGGGATAGTCCAAATGATAGGTATCTATGGCACTTAAGGCTAGGTCATATAGCAGAAGATAAGATTAACAAATTAGAGAAAATTAGGCTATTGAGTCTGTTGACTTTTGAGTCATATTCAATTTGTGAATCATGTCTTCATGGCAAAATGACTAAGCTTTCTTTTGTAGAACATGAGAAAAGAGCCATGGATCTACTAGCCCTAGTACATATTGATGTGTGCGACCCATTTGATGTACCGACTAGAGGCAGTTTTGATTACTTCATAATATTTATCGATGATTTATCTCGATATGGATACATTTATCTTATGAGACATAAATTCTTAGTCGAAAATTTCTAAACTATTTCAAGCAAAATAGCATAGTCTCTCAATGGACTCCATTTGAAATATCTCAACTCAATGGGATTTCAGAATGGAAAAATTGAATCCTATTAAATATGATCCGATCCATGATGAGCTTCATAGACCTTCCTGATTTTCTTTGGGGACATAGTCTGTTAACTGTTATATACTTACTGAATATAATTTTCTCTAAAACCATTTCTACCATACTGTATGAGATATGACATGGTAAAAAATCAAGTCTGAGTCATCTTAGAATTTAGGATTGTCAGGCTCATATCAAAAGACAACAAGCGGACAAGTTAGAATATAGGTTCTTTAGAGTTTGATTCATAGAATATTCTAAAGAGTCATTAGGATATTATTTCTATATTCCAGAAGACCATAATATGATTATGAGTTGGCATGCAATCTTTCTTGAAAAATAGTTTATTCAAAATAGCGGCATTGAAAAGCAGATTAAGCTAGAGAAGAAAGTCTCATAAGAGCAACGAGCTAAGGACCCCATGGAACCAAATTAGGTTGAGCTAATACAATCACTACCTCCTCCACCTCGTAGATCAGAAATGATTTTTCGTCTCCCTGAGAGGTACTTAGGTACTATTTCAGAGGAAATAGAAGAAATATTCCTCGTAAGTAATGGGGTTCATGATGATCCCAAAATCTATGATGAGGCGATATCAGATATCGACTCCGAAAAATGGTTAGAGACAATGAAGTCAGAAATTGAGTCGATGCATTCAAACCAAGTCTGGACCTTGATAGATCCACCAGAAGGTATAGTACCTATTAGGTGTAAATGGATCTTCAAGAGAAAGATTGGTGCAGATGAAAATGTAGAGATATTCAAAGCTAGATTAGTGGCAAAATGTTATAGTCAGCATGAAGGCATTGACTATCAGGATATCTTTTCGTCAGTAGCTATGCTAAAATCCATCCACACATTGCTTGCTGTTGCAGCCTATTTCGATTATGAAATATGGTAAATGGATGTGAAAACGATATTCCTAAATGGATACCTTGAGAAAGATATCTATATGGAATAGCCGCTAGATTTCACATCCAATGATGCTGATCACAAAGTATGCAAGCTACAAAGGTTCATATATGGACTTAAGCAAGCATCTCGGAGCTGGAATATTCATTTTAATGATGTAATCAAATTATTTGGTTTCATCAAAAATGAGAGAAACCATATATTTTCAAAAAGGTCAGTGGAAGCGCTATTGTCTTTCTTGTACTGTACGTGGATGATATCCTCCTTATTGGGAATGATATTCCCATGTTGATCATAGTTAAAATATGGTTATCTAAAGAATTCTCCATGAAAGATCTAGGAGAAGCATCCTTCAATCTAGGAATTAATATCTATAGAGATAGACTGAATAGGATGCTAGGTCTTTCACAGAAGATGTATATAGAAGAAGTGTTAAAGAGATTTAGTATGAAAAACTCAAAGAGGGGATTAGTACCCTTCAGACATGGCATTCATCTTTCTAAGAAAATGTGTCTCAACACATCAGAGGAGATTGAATGCATGAGCAAGATCCCTTATGCTTTAGCAATAGGGAGCCTCATGTATGCCATGTTATGTATACGACCGGATATAGCCCATGCTGTGAGCATCACGAGCAGATATCAATCGAATCCAGATGAAGAACATTGGACTTTTATGAAATATATCGTTAAGTACTTGAGAAAAACTAAGGATATATTGTTGATTTTTGGTAATGAAGAACTCCAAGTCTAAAGATATACAGACTCGAATTTTAAATCTAATATAGATGCTCGAAAGTCGACATTTGGGAGTCTGTTTGTGTGTAATGATGGTACTGTCAGTTAGAAGAGTTCCAAGCAGACAGTGATAGCAGATTCCATCATGAAAGCAGAATATATCATTGCATCAAAAGTTGCAAAAGAGGTATTCTAATATAAAAAATTTACTGTAGAGATCGAAGTGATACCATTGGATGCCATTCCTCTGTACTGCGACAACAATGGCGCCATAGCCCTTGCTAAGGAGCCGATGTCTCATCAGAAATCCAAGTATATCGAGCGACGATATCACCTCATCTGTAATTACCTCGAGAATGGTTATATCGAGGTCAAAAGAGTCGACTCCGCATACAATGTGGCAGATCCACTCATAAAGTCATTAGGTCAGCAGAAGATCGAAATTCATCTTGAGAAGATGGGACTTAAATTTATAGCCAATTGGCTTTAGGTCAAGTGGGAGTTTGTTAGATATGTGTGCCCTAGAAGCCAATATTGACTGACACTTGTAATACACATCTAAGAATAAAATTATAATTTTGACTATAAATAATAAAATAGATTATTTTCTATCATAATAAGTATTTGAAAGTATCTGTGATATATTCTTTGAGTTAATGATAATGATAGTTCATATTTTCAAGAGTTGAAAATTTAAGACATGAATTTTCATTATTAACTCATAAAATGCTTCCGACCGTAGGATCATCATGAGGATGGTGATTAATCCAGAAGGTTGGTATACAATCACTTCTTTAGGATAGATGAGTCTTGAGTCTACGATATAGAGACACCGGAGTGAGAGTATAGATACTCATTAGAGAACGAGGGCACTGAGCGTGACCACCTTAAGCAGTCATGAGGAAGTCTACCTTCTCATTGATGATTGGCTCGAAGCTGTAGTGGTGTGTCTGGTTCTTTGACCTGAGGTGCATCGGTAGTTCATCTTGAGGGTGTTATAGTTTGACTATACCATAACTCGATCTCCTAACCATTCAGAATTCTGAGGTGTATGTTGGCTATAGCATGTTCATTGTAGGAATTGGATTGCACTAATAGGGGATCTATCTATCTCGATAGATGAGGAGTAGCCCTATGATAATCATGAGAATCAAGTCCATAAGCTCATGGCCATAGCAGATCGAAATAATAGAAAGAGTTTTTATTAGGATTTTTCACATTGGACTTGAATCGAATGATTAATTCATATGACGAAAATTAGGGTTTGACGAGATCACCTTAACCCTAATCCGATCGGGGCTCAAGATAGAGAAACTTAATCACATAGGTAACTACACCGAGAGATTCATTTTCAGTTCTGATGGGTTGCCACCATATGCTGCTAGGTGTCACTGGTGGATTTTGGAAGCAATTAGAATGATTTGGATGATCGATCATACTAGTTATCTGAATAAAAAAAGTTCTGATCTATCGAAAGGTGTTTCGATGATGTCAATGATAGAGATCGCGATGTATCCCATTATCATACAGAATCGAACCTAACTGGGTTACAAATAAGGGTTTGGATCTGAATGTCATCAATTGGACTAACCCAGTTCAATTGATTTGAATAAGATTCAATTAGATTCAAGAAAATCATGCTAGCACACGATTGAGCCTAATGTTCTTTTTCAACAATTATTAAAGCTTGTCTCGATTGAACCAAATATGTTTGAGCTCACTTAGAAATCTTTACTTGATCTGACTGGAGCTTGTCCAGGTTAGAAAAGAGTTGTCTTAATTTATGAGATAAATTTAAGATAATACCTATCATTTTTCGTTATCTGCTAAATCTTGTCCTTTGACTTTGGTCAAATATTGATCTTTGATACTTAGACATCTGCCCATGTGTCATGCACCCATAGGAGAGAACATGGAGCTTTGTCCCCTGCTAAAAAGCAAAAAAGGAGGGGGTGCACGCCTAGGGAGGCATGCGCCCCATGAGGATCATGCCTGGAGTCCCAAACAGATAGAACTCTAGGTTGCTTCATGCTTTCAACTTGGGTGGTGCCAAAGAGTCTTCTTTGACCACTCTTGATGCCACCTAAGAAGGTTTATGAGAGATTCTAATATGATTGAATCAGATGATGTTATCCCACCAATTATATTTAGATTTGATTGCACAAAGAGCCATGATTGATCGGGATGATGTGGCACTGCATGGTGCAGCAAGATCTATATAAACCCTATCTGCGCCTAGAATCAAGAGGTTCTACTCTTTGCCCATGCCACAAGGCTTCTCTCCCTCCCTCTCCATGCCACCTTCAGATCCTATCTCTCCTATCCACGTCCAAAAGTTTTTAGGTGCAAGTTTGGTGCGATCCGAGTAAAAGAAAGACGATAGAAAAGGAAGAAGATAGCACTGCTGCAAGAGATAATGGCTGATCTTCAAAAGTCATTTTGAAGATCTTCAAGATTAGATCTAGATCTGATTTTTAAAGAATAGATTGAAAAAAAGAAGATCTCTAGATCTTGTCCAAGTGGATATTGGTAGAGGCCAGATACTTGCATGGCTACATCCAAAATCTCAGGCAAACATCGGAATCATCATAGGATAATAGAATTATCCATAATAAGGTATAATTAAATTAGATTTAATTTAATTTAATTTATTTTATTTTATCAAATTGATAAAATTAGATCTGAAGAGTTTTAGATCTGATTTGGATCTAAGAAATTTTTTTTTTGAAATATCTCTTTTGATCCAATCAGATCTAAACGAACTTGATCCGAACAATAGAATTTTTTTCTTCAACTAGTATCAGAGCCAAGTTTCATAATTAATTAGATCTAATTTTAATATATTTTTAATATGATAATTAGATGATTTCAGATGTCATATTAGATGTGATTAGATCTAAAATTAAAAATTAAAAAAATTAAATAATCTAGATCTAAGATGTATGAGATGCATGACTAGATTAGGAATAAAATTATTCTATGTATAGTCTAGCATAATCATAATTTTAATTTAATTAATTATAATTTTTAGATCTATTTATTTATTATTTTTTAATACTATAAATATTATAATTATATCTAAAAAATAGAAAATAAATTTATTTAATTTTATTCATATGAGATATGATTGATGCATGTTTAGACTAGTTGTAGAATAGATCTACAAAATTATCTTGAATAAATTTAATTTGATATGATCAAATTTAAGTTTTATTTTTTATATGATTATGAGATAATTTAGATCTAAAAATATGCATGATATGATACATGAGATATATGCAAAATATGTTTTTAAGTTAGATCAATTTTTATATATATGATATATATGTAGATCTAATTAGTTTTGTAGATTTATCATATTTCTGATTAAGATATTTTCCTTGGCTATTCGATCATAAAAATAAAGAAGAATTTAAAGACCCTCTCCTTCCATTCGATGGGATGTTCTTATGATGTATAGGGATGCTGCACGTTCGTCCTTAATTAAAAATCAAAAATTTATTTTCTGTAAAATCCTAGATCCTAAAATCCTAGGATTTTATTTGCATATTTTATCTATGAATCCTTAACTTAATTAAGAATTAAGATTATGAAATATATTAGATCTAAAAATAAGAATTTTCAGATCTAAGACATATTCATAAAATTGGGTTCGAACTTGGATAGCTCAATTAGGTCTAGCGGTTGATCAAACCGAATCAAGAGTTGGTTAGATGGGATCAAGAATGCTTAAATTGACCAGCCTAATAGGATTAAATTTGGGTTAAGGTCGAGTCACATGAGTGATCGATCAAATTAAGACCTAATTAGGCTCAGTGGTTAGAGTTTGGATTGTAGGCTAATCCGATTGGTTCTAGCTCAATAATTTGGTGTCTAAGGTATGTTTGGCAGATACGATCGACTGATTTTTAATTGAGAGCTACTCGATTCGAATACATTTTTATCGAGTTAATGGCATATCCTTTCCACTGGTCTCACTTATCTGACCATATTTATCGGCTCAGTTCTGATCTAAGGTGGCTAATAATCCGAGCTAAACCATGCCACTAGATTAGTCATAATGGTTATGGCTATGTCAAGTCAAGTTTAAAGAGATCTAAATCAAATCTTCTTAAGGAAAGATTAAGTCTAAGATCTTCCACCATTGTAGATATACGGACCCTTTCCGAGGTTGATTATTCTCGATTGGTCATAGTAGTTCAGTTACATCGAAAAGATGCAACCATATCTATTAGGCGTTGAATGCTATGAACTGAAGGATGGATTGGACTAAATATTTTGGATACGGTGAGAGACCTAGTTAGAAATTCAATTTATGCAAATGGTGGGTATGACTTAACTAAGGAGTGGATCAATATTCCGAGTATGATGAGATTCATAAATTAGAGACCAAGCTTGGGTGCACCATGATTAGAAAATCATTGGACAAGAGTTGTTCAGTTATTAGCTAATCCATCATCAATAACTATTAGGTGAGGTAATGAGTCAGTTGGTGGGACTGCACCACCCACTAGAAATCATTAATCATGGAGAATTTTGCATCTCTACAGAGAAAGTATAGAAATTCAAAGAAAATAGTGGAAGCTAAATTATTTAAAAATTAAACTTCTAAATAAATTAGTCAAATTTTAATTATAAAATCTAACTAAAAACTTTAACTTTCTATAGAAAAAAGAAAAATGTCTGCATCCAACCCACTAGCTCGTATCCTGGACACCCATAGACTGATCAGATCTAATTATAAGGATTGGCTCTAAAACTTTAAAATCATTTTGAATTATGAGAAGTTAACTTATGTATTGGATCAGGATCTCTCCACCTTATCAGTCCATTCGTTCGCTGAACAGAGAGCATCTTTTGATAAATAGATAGATGAAGATAATAAGATTAGATACTATATGTTGGGCTCGATGTCTGATGAACTTCAGTGCCAACATGAAGATATCAAGATTGCTTGCCAAATATTGGCTCACCTATAAGAGTTGTTTGGTGAACAGAGTCATGCAGCCAAATATCAAATCACTAAATGACTTTTTAAGGCTAAAATGTGTGATGGGCATGAAGGAAAATCCTGATTTCTCAGACCAGGTTCATTCAGATCTGATTAGATCAAGAGATATATTTCAAAAATTTTTTTCTTTGATCTAGATCAGATCTAAAATATTTTAGATTTGATTATTATCATTTTAAAAATTAAATAAAATCTAGATAAATTAAATCAAATTTAATTTACCTTGATATGGGTAATCCTATTACCCGTTGATGATCCTGTATGCAGCGGAAGGTTCTGGATTTAGCCACGCAAGTGCCTGACCTCTACCGATATTCACTCAGGTTAGATTTGGAGATCCTCTTCTTTTCTATCACATCTCCAAAAATTAGATCTGGATATGATCTAGAGGATCTTCAAAACTCCTTTTGAAGATCAGCAGTCATCCTTTGCAGTAGTGCAGTCTTCTAGCTTTCAGTCGTCTTTCTTTGATCTGGATCGCACCAACCAAAAATCCAAAACTTCTTTTGAATGTGGAGAGGAAGGAGAGAAGGTGGTTTGGCATAGAGGAAGAGGGGAGAGGCAGCCTTGGGGTATGGGGAATTGTGATTCAATCATATATTTTCTTTGAGTTGGGCGCAGGGTCTTATTTATAGACTAACTGTGATCCAACTCCTCTTCTTCCCAACCAATCACAACCCTTTATGAAATCAGATCTAAATCTGATTGGTGGGAATAGAGTCCCCTGGAATTCCTCCTTAGAGGGCACCTAAGATCAGTCAAAGTTGGTTCTTAGGAGAACTCTAATTGGAATCCAAAAAGGAGATGGAGTCCCTATCCAATAGGGACTCCTAGGCGCCTCCAACTTGGGCACACGCCAAGGGTGGCGTGCACCCTCTTCCTTGCCAGGTTCTGGTAGGGGGACAGGCCCTCACCAGCTCTCCAATAGGTGCATGACATATGGTCAAAAGTCAAAGTATCAATGGTCAATATTTGACCAATCAAAGGTAAACTTTTGACCAAACTCAAAGAAAAGAAAATGACAGATGACCAAAAATGGCAGATAATATCTTACAAAATAAGACAACATTTTCTGACTTGGACAACCTCCAGTTAGACCATATGAAGGCCTCTGATTGAGCACAAACTCCTTTGGCTCAGGCAGGACAACTTATTTATGATAGCAAAAGAAGAACGTTAGGTTCAATCGAGTGCTAGCACGATTTTCTTGAACCTAATTGAATCTCATTCAGATCAATTGAACTGGATCAGTTCAATTGATGATCACCTAGATTCAAACCCTTATTTGTGTGACCCAGTTAGGTTCAGTTCTGTATGGTAATGGGATATGTCATGATCTCTATCATCGACATCATCGAAACTCCTTTCGATGGATCAGAACTCTTCTGATTCGAACAGCTAGAATGATCGATCATCTAAATCATTCTAATTGCTCCCAAAATCCACCAGTGACACCTAGCAGTATATGGTGGCAACCCATCAGAGCTGAATGCGAACCTCTTGGTGCAGCTACCTATGTGATTAAGTTCTTCTATCTTGAGCCCCGATCAGATTAGGGTTAAGGTAAACTCGTCAAACCCTAGTTTCTATTATATGATGTAATCATTCGATTCGAGTCCGATGTGAAAATCTAAATAGAAACTCTTTCTATTATTTCACTCTGCCATGGCCATGGACTTCTGGACTTGATTCTCATGATCATCATAGGGCTGCTCCTCTACCACCGAGGTAGATAGATTCCATCTTGATGCCATCCAGTTCCTACAATGAACATGCTATAGCCAACATACACCTCAGGGATTCCGATATGGCTAGGAGATCGAGTAATGGTGTAGTCAAACTATAACACCCTCAAGGTGAACTATCGATGCACCTCAGGTCAAAGAACCAGACACACTACTGCAGCATCGAGTCAGTCATTGACGAGAAGGTAGACTCCCTAATGACTACTCGAGGTGGTCACGCTCAGTGCCCTCATTCTCTAACGAGTACCTATACTCTCGCTTCGGTGTCTCCACACCATAGACTCAAGACTCATCTACTAAAGAGAAGCGATTGTACACCAACCTTTCGGATCAATCACCATCCTCGTGATGATCCTATGGTCGGAAGCATTTTATGAGTTAACAATGATTATTCATGTCTTAAATTTTCAACTCTTGAAAATATGAATTATCATTACCATTAACTCAAAGGATGTATCACAGACACTAAATACACATATGTGATAGAAAATAACCCATTTTATTGATTATAGTCAAAATTATAATTTTGCCCCTAGAAGTGTATTACAAGTGTCAGCCAATTCTGGCTTCTAGGGCACATATATCTAACAATCTCCCACTTATCCTAAAGCCAATTGGCTACAAGTCTAAGTCCCATCTTCTCAAGGTGGGCTTCGATCTTCTGCTGGCCCAACGGCTTTGTAAGTGGGTCTGCCACATTATCTATGGAGTTGACTCTCTTGACCTCGACGTAACCCTTCTCGAGGTAATCGCGGATGAGGATGGTATCGCCGCTCAATATGCTTGGATTTCTGGTGAGACCTCGGCTCCTTAGCAAGGGCTATGGCGCCATTGTTGTCGCAGTACAGAGGAATGGCATCTGATGGCATTACTCCGATTTCTGCAGCAAACTTTCTGTACCAGAATGCTTCCTTCGCAGCCTTCTGATGCAGCGATATATTCTGCTTCCATGGTGGAATCTGCTATCACCGTTTGCTTGAAACTCTTTCAGCTGACAGCACCACCATTGCACACAAACAGACTCCCAGATGTCGACTTTCGATCATCTATATCGGACATGAAATCCGAGTCTGTGTATCCCTTGGACTTGGAGTTCTCCATTACCAAAGACCAACATCATATCCTTAGTTCTTCTTAAGTACTTAAGGATACATTTCACAGAAGTCCAGTGTTCTTCACCTGGATTTGACTGATATCTGCTTGTGACACTCACAGCATGGGCTATATCAGGTCGTGTACATAGCATGGCATACATGAGGCTCCCTATTGCAGAAGCATAAGGGATCTTGCTCATGCATTCTATTTCCTCAGGTGTGCTGGGGCACATCTTCTTGGAAAGATGAATACCATGTCTGAAGGGTATTAATCCCCTCTTAGAGTTTTCCATACTAAACCTCTTTAGTACTTTCTCTATGTACATCTTCTGTGAAAGTCCTAGCATCCTATTCGGTCTATCCCTATAGACCTTAATTCCTAGAATAAATGATGCTTCGCCTAGGTCTTTCATGGAGAATTCCTTGGACAACCATAATTTGACTGTTGTCATCATGGGAATATCATTCCCAATAAGGAGGATGTCATCCACGTACAATACGAGGAAGACAACAGCGCTCCCACTGACCTTTTTGAAAACACACGGTTCCTCTTCATTTTTGATGAAACCAAACATTTTGATCACATCATTGAAACGAGTGTTCCAGCTCCGAGATGCTTGCTTAAGTCCATATATGGACCTTTGCAGCTTGCAAACCTTGTGATCAGTATCACTGGATGTGAAACCTAGCGGCTGTTCCATATAGATATCTTCCTCAAGATATCCATTTAAGAATGCCATTTTCACATCCATTTGCCATATTTCATAATCGAAATAGGCTGCAACGGCAAGCAATGTGCGGATGGATTTTAGCATAGCCACTGGGGAAAAGGTATCCTGATAGTCAATGCCTTCGCGTTGACTATAACCTTTTGCCACTAGTCTAGCCTTGAATGTCTCCACATTTTCATCTGCACCAATCTTTCTCTTGAAGATCCATTTACACCCAATAGGTACTATACCTTCTGGTGGATCTACCAAGGTCCAGACTTGGTTTGAGTGCATCGAGTCAATTTCTGACTGCATTGCCTCTAGCCATTTCTCGGAGTCGATATCTGATATCGCCTCATTGTAGGTTTTGGGATCATCACCATGAGCACCATTACCTACGAGGAACATTTTCTCTACTTTCTCTGAAATAATACCTAAGTATCTCTCAGGAGGACGAGAAACTCTTTTCGATCTACGAGGTGGAGGAGGTAGTGTTCTTATTGGCTCAACCTGATTTGGTTCCAATTGGTCCTTAGCTCGTTGTACTTGTGAGACTTTCTCATCAAGCTTGATCTGCCTTCTAATGCCGCTATCTTGAATAAACTATTTTTCAAGAAAGATGGCATGTCGACTCACAATCACATTGTGGTCTTCTGGAATGTAGAAATAGTATCCTAATGACTCTTTAGGATATCCTATGAATCGAGCTCTAAAGGAATCTAAACTCTAACTTGTTCGCTTGTTGTCTTTTGACATGAGCCGGACAACCCCAAATTCTGAGATGACTCAGACTTGGTTTCTTACCGTGCCATATCTCATACGGTGTGGTAGGAATGATTTTAGAGGAGAACCCTATTCAGTAGATAAATTGAAGTTAACAATGAGTGTCCTCAAAGAAAATCAGGAAGATTTGTGAAGCTCATCATGGATCGAACCATATCCAATAGGGTCTAATTTTTCTATTCTGAAATTCCGTTGAGTTGAGGTGTTCCTGGTGGAGTCCATTGAGAGACTATATTATTTTTCTTAAGATAGTCTAGGAATTTTCGACTAAGGTATTCACCTCCTCGATCTGATCGAAGAATCTTAATAGATTTTTTAGTTTATTTTTCTACTTCATGTCTGAATTCTTTAAACTTTTCAAAAGCTTCAGACTTATGTCTCATGAGATACACATACCCATACCTAGATAAATCATCGGTAAAGATAATGAAGTAGATAAAATTGCCTACCATACCGTATGAGATATGATATGGTAAGAAATCAAGTCTGAGTCATCTCAGAATTTAGGATTATTCGGCTCATATCAAAAGATAATAAATGGATAAGTTAGAATATAGATTCTTTAGAGCTAGATTCATAGGATATTCTAAAGAATCATTAGGATATTATTTCTATATTTTAGAAGATCATAATGTGATTGTGAGTCGGCATGCCATCTTTCTTAAAAAATAGTTTATTTAAAATAGCGGCATTGAAAAGCAGATCAAGCTAAAGGAGAAAGTCTTACAAGAGCAACGAGCTAAGGATCCCATGAAATTAAATTAGGTTTAGCCAATATAATTACTACCTCCTCCAGCTCATAGATCGAAAAAAATTTTTCGTCCTCTTGAGAGGTACTTAGGTACTATTTCAGAAAAAAATAAAAAAATATTTTTCATAGGTAATGAGGTTCATGATGATCCCAAAATCTATGACGAGGTGATATCAGATATCAACTTCGAAAAATGATTAGAGACAATAAATTTAGAAATTGATTCGATGCATTCAAATCAAGTTTGATCCTTGGTAGATCCACTAGAAGGTATAATACCTATTGGATGTAAATGGATCTTCGAAAGAAAGATTGGTACAGATGAAAATGTAGAGACATTCAAAGCTAGATTAGTGATAAAAGATTATAGTCAGCATGAAGATATTGACTATCAGGATATCTTTTTGTTAGTAGCTATGCTAAAATCTATCCATACATTGCTTGCTGTTGCAGCCTATTTTGAATATAAAATATGATAAATGAATATAAAAATGGTATTTCTAAATGGATATCTTGAGAAAGATATCTATATAGAACAGTTGCTAGATTTTACATCTAGTGATGCTGATCACAAAGTATGCAAGTTGCAAAGATCCATATATGAACTTAAGCAAGCATCTCGGAGCTGGAATACTCATTTTAATGATGTGATCAAATTATTTGATTTCATAAAAAAGAAAAAAAAATCATGTATTTTCAAAAAGATCAGTAAGAGCACTATTATCTTTCTCATACTATACGTGGATGATATCCTCTTTATTGAGAATGATATTTTCATGTTGACCATAGTTAAAATATGGTTATCTAAAGAATTCTCCATTAAAGACTTAGAAGAAGCATCTTTCATTCTAGGAATCAAAGTCTATAGAGATAGACCGAATAGGATGCTAGATTTTTCATAGAAGATGTACATAGAGAAAGTGTTAAAAAGGTTTAGCATGAAAACCCCCAAAAAAGAATTAGTATCTTTCAGACATGGCATTCATCCCTTCAAAAAAATGTGTTCCAACATACCAGAGAAGATTGAATGCATGAGCAAGATCCCTTATGCTTTAGCAATAGAAAGCCTCATGTATGTCATGTTATGTACACGATCTGATATAGCCAATGCTGTGAGTGTCACGAGCAGATATCAGTCCAATCTAGATGAAGAATACTGAACTTCTGTGAAATATATCTTTAAGTACTTGAGAAGAATTAAGACTATGTTGTTAGTTTTTGGTAATGAAGAACTACAAGTTCAGAAATATATAGACTCAAATTTTGTGTTCGATATAGATGATCGAAAGTCAACATTTGAGAGTCTATTTGTGTATAATCGTGGTGTTATCAGTTAAAAGTATTTCAAGCAGATAGTGACAGCATATTTTCATCATGAAAGTAGAATACATCGCTACATCAGAAGCTCCATAGCAGACATTCTGATTTAGAATTTAGGATTTAAGAATTAGAATTTAGGATTTAGAATTTAGAATTTTAGGATTTAAAATTTAGGGTTCAGGGTTGAGGGTTGAGGATTGAGGGTTGAGGGTTTAGGATTGAGAATTGAGGGTTGAGGGTTTGGAGTTTAGGAGTTGGAATTTAGGGTTTAGGGTTTAGGGTTTGGAATTTAGGATTTGGGGTTTAGGGTTTGGGATTTACGATTTTGAGTTTTGGGTGAAGGATTTAGGGTTTAGGGTTTGGGGTTTGGGATTTGGGATTTTGAGGTTTAGGGTTTGGGATTTAGGGCTTGGAGTTTGGGGTTCAGGGGTTTGGAGTTTGGGTTTGGGTTTGGATTTTAGGGTTTTGGGTTAGGGTTATAGGGTTAAATTTTAGGATTAGGTTTTAGGGTTTAGGATTTAGGTTGGGGGGATTTAGGGTTTGGGTTTAGGGTTTAGGGTTTAGGATTAGGGCTTTTAGGGTTTAGGGTTTAGGGTTTTGAGTTTAGGATTAGGGTTTAGGTTTTTAGGATTTGGGATTTGGTTTAGGGTTTAGAGGGGTATAGGATAGGGTTCGGTTTAGGGTTTAGGGTTTTAGGATTTAGGGTTTAGGGATTTAGGATTTAGGGTTTTGAGTTTTGGGTTTCGTTTCGTATTTGGTTTCGAGTTTCGTGTTTTGGTTTTGGGTTTCGGATTTTGGATTTAGGATTTAGGGTTAGGGTTTTAGGGTTTAGGGTTTAGGGAGGGTTTTTAGGGTTTAGGTTTTAGGGTTAGGGTTTTAGGTTTTAGGGTTTAGGGTTTAGGTTTAGGGTTTAGGGTTTAGGGTTTTTTAGGTTTTTTAGGGTTTAGGGTTTAGGGTTTTTAGGTTTTAGGGTTTAGGGTTTTAAGGGTTTAGGTTTAGGTTTAGGGTTTAGGGTTTAGGGTTTTTAGGGTTTTGGGGAGGGTTGTTTAGGGTTTAGGGTTTTAGGGTTTGGGCGTTTAGGGTTTAGGGTTTAGGGTTTAGGGTTTTAGGGTTTAGGGTTTAGGGTTTTAGGGTTTAGGGTTTAGGGTTTAGGGTTTAGGGGATTTAGGGTAGGGTTTAGGGTTTTAGGGTTTAGGGTTTAGGGTTTAGGTTTAGGGGTTTAGGGTTTAGGTTTAGGGTTTAGGGTTTAGGTTTTAGGGTTT